>VDFB02335326.1:0-25806 GCA_007258455.2 Sequoia sempervirens
AATACATAGGATTAGACAAGATCATGGCAAGTGCCTTAATCCTATATTATGATACAAGTTACAACTAATATTAAATGACCTAGGACACAAGAATTAAATGAAAAAAGATAAGATCTAATGCCAACCAAGACTTCTAGAAAGATTCATAGGACCTAAGTAAACTTAACATGTGAATAGGACCTACTAGGTGGACTTGTTAGGTAAGATACCTTATTCACACCAACACCAACAGCTTTCAATTGTTATTTTCTTGCATGAGTCCAATATCCATTTGGTTGCACCATAACCTAAATGAGGTTGTTTCTACTAAGTGTTAGCCTTGGTGTGTATGCTACTCATATAGCATATGTTGGTGCCACAAAAAAACAAAAAAACAAAAAAATAGTAAGCCCTTTAAATTATGATAAAGAATAAATGTTTGTTGTTATGGTAGCCTATATAAATACATGTTGGTTTTGTATATGCATTTATTAAAAAGGTTGGATCCATGCCTTTCGTTTAAAGATTAGTAGTTGCATACATCACATTGTAAATGTGAAGATGAATATCGATATGAAATTTACATATGAAAAAATTCCCTTAATATTGATCTAATATTGTATGTCAATCCATTTTCTCTTTACACATTTTTCGCTATATAATATTAGAACCAGAGAACAATCAAAATAATATTACCTCATTTGATGAATATCATAAAAAAATTATTATTCCCTTTGATCTTGTTGTAAATATATTGAACAACAAATGTCAAAGCTAATAGTGTAGAAAATCTAATAAATTTGACCTTAAATGGTACTAAATTTTTATCATATTGTAAGAACATGTCGATTCAACTTGTACTTGTCAAAAGCTATGTATATTTAGCTAATAAGCTTATTATTGACACTTTAGGCGTCGTAATTGTTATATAAGCTGAAAAAAATTCTTTCATTTGAGAACCAACAAAATATTCTGATTAGAATTAACAGAGGATGATCATGGATTTGGATGGTCATTTTATTTTGACTCCATAAAAATACACAAATCATATACTATCACAAACACAAAGGACAAGAAAAGTTAGAAACATCTACTTGATAAAGAAGGAAACAAGGAGAAATGCATCAAATTATGCGTAGCAAAATTTATTAAACTCACTTGCTACATATTAAATAAAATTATCCATGCCCTTCACTATTTAGGTTAAGATAATTTCAATGAGTTCCATATTTGTGTCTATACATGTTTTGTTTTTATATTGAACAAGGTTTTAGGTCCTTTAAAAAGAACAATGAATTGCAACACAAAGGAGTTAGAAATATTAAAACTTCTAGCTCTTAGAAAATGCTCAAAACTTGTAAAAAAGATTTTAAAAATGACCATGCAAACGAAAAATTAACTCGATACAAGGTCCCACCAAGCGTGTGAGAAATGTGAGGTGAAATCAAATAGAATAGAAAAGAGTATAAACAATATGAATCAAACTCCAAATTAAATCACAAACCCTTACCTTTTGATTGAGCTCAATAGCTCAATATCAATTTGCATCACAACAACATAACTAAAATCACAAATGTTAAACCAATGCAAATCACCATTGTGGATGGAGTGGATGGAGTGGATGCACTTAGATTACTTGGGATATTTGTTGCTCAGTGCTACAACATCTACTTGCTTGATTGGGGATGATGAAAATTGAGAAATAATCTCTAACTTTTACAAATTTATAACATTAGAGATTCACTCTTGGATCATGAGTTAGATCCATCAATGTTGGATGCGATGGAGAGAGGTGGCAATCAATTTTCCAAATAGATGGAGGTGACTAGGTAGTCAATTCACTTGATTGGTGAGTTGATAATTATTTGATTTATTAATTAATTTATGATCTTGAGTTAGCTAAACTGATTGACTTGACAATGGATTTGATTGGTGAATTAGCTAAATTGATTATTTAATTAACCAATTTTATTTGATAATTAATTCATGAGGTGTAATTTAGGATTTAAATTGATTTAAGTGTGGATAATTTAGATTTAAATTCAAATATTTTAAAATTTGGTGGGAAATGATTAATTTTATATTAATTAGATAAGAAATATTATTTAATGAATATAATAGTGATAAAGTAATAGACTTAGGGTAAGATTATTTATTTTAATGGATTAAGAGGTGGTAAATGTGTTCAATGCTAACATGAGATGATATTATATAAATTAATGTATACATGATTTCGGTGTTTATAGTGGCAATAAGAGATATTGATGGGTATTCCGACTGAATTGCAAAGAAGAACATTACATATGCTATGATTTGTTTGCTCTCAATCTAATGAAATACAACCTAGAGGAGTTCACAAAATTCATGACACAAGACTTGACTCTTATCTCTCCACAACAGAAAGAAATAATCCAAAAACTAAAAGAGGGACTTCTATTTCTCATGCAAAATGGTAATTAGGTGAATGAGAATGTAAAATCTTTCTCCTCACGTGTGAGGCTTGTATTTGGTTCTACTTTTTTAATGAAAAAGGGATTTGGCCCATGGCAACAACTTATTTATCTCATGGATTTATGAATTCTAGGAGCTTTTATAAGTAGGAGGTCTCATGGATTTTGTAATAATATGCCAACTTAAAACTTTAAGGTCCAAAATTTCAAGGAGATGGTGGTCTCACAATTATCTTTTACCAACAAGATTCTCAATTATCTTATTGCATACTTTTTTAATTATCATAGAAATCCCTTCTCCACAAAAATGGTTTTGGTAGGACTCCATGGGACCTCTTCCTAAGTATAGATAAATATGCACTTAAGACCCATGCAAATGAGATGTATATTAATACGTGACACCTTAAGAACCATTGAGTGGTCATTTGGATGTCAAACGATTTTTTTTTTAATGAATAAGCGGCTATATCTATATTAATAAAAGATAAACCTTACATTGTTGCTCGCATGCCTCCCACTCCGACTTCCTCCAAGCTGATCTAAAACCAAATTGACTTTCATAAATTTTCAAAAAGATGATTTTGTAAAATATATTTCTATAATTTATTAAAAACCACTCTTTTTATTTTTTATTTTTAATAATTTATGAAATTGGTCCTCCATTGTCTTTTATTTTATATATATTTTTAAATTGAATTAATAAATATTATAAAAATAGATTCCACTGTATTTTTATTTTTGTTTTTTTACATATCTTTATTTTGTATATCTTAAAAATATGATATATATGTATTAATTTCTTATTAAATTTTTACCAATATATTTTTCAACGGCTATTTTTTATATATATTTAATGGAATTCTAAATGTGCTACATCATAACAAACAACTACTAATACGTACTCAGGACTCTCTCCTAATTAATTTATTAAATAGTAATTATTAATTAGATTGATTTCCTACCATAATAGCGACTAATATGACAGTGATTAGTTAACCTCTTCCACCAATCTACCCGCTATCTGCACATGGGACCATAATGACGTCCCTTTGTATAGCAAAAAAATAATTAGTTGCTTTGGATGCCCAATGTTTCTATCCCTCATTTTAGGACCCGTTAAAGAATCCAAACTTTCTCTTTTCTTACAATGAAGCCAAGTTAAATACATCAAAACCCATTTCATTTCTGTGATTCTGTTGTAGCAGCATCCGAAATTTGAGGTATGGTGAAAGCCCTGTTTTGGTTTATGTAGTTTCAGATTTTTGTTCCGAATTCAACGGTAAAACTTGTGGGCAAGGCTTACTAGGGCTATGAATTTGATTTCAAGTAGTGTTTTGCAAACAAAACATTTTTTTTGTTGGTTTGTTGGTGAGGCTGTGTTTTTGCTTGAGTCAATATTGTGATTCTGGGTTTGCATGAAAAGTTTTTTGGATTGTTAATTAAGCTGATTATGAGAGATATGCTATTTGTTAAGGTTTGAATTGGGTATTTTGAGTTTAGAGAAAAGAGGACCAAGAGTTTCTGGGAGGGGGCAGTTATGGGTTGATTCATTTGCAGACCGAGAAAGATTGTAGAGAGTTGCATTTCTTGAATCAATTGAATGCAGTTTTCAAGAATTTGAGCTTCCATAGTCCATTATGTGTTCAAAAACTAGGTTATAGAAAAACTGTGTAGAGAACATGACAATCAACTTTTGGAGTCTCCTTGGATTTGTAAATTCCAAATGATGTTAGGGCTGTTTTTAAGAAACTTACTGATAGGGGTATTTTCTGGATAGCTGCCAAAGGTCATACAGTACAGCAAACCAACAATGAAACAATAAAAATCAGAAAGGTCCAAAGGGTTCGTATTAATGTTAATGTAGGACATTTCTAAGAGCACGATCGAGGTTTTAAATTCCCTGATGCAATTGGGCAGCCCCAAATTCTAGCATACATTTTGTCTAAGGATTATGGGGTACATTCTATTACTAGCATATACATAACCAGGTACAGGTTGTGTGGTGTAAGGTTTATAGGCTACGATTGAGTGTGACCCTACACCCCTCATGATCTCATATGACAATTTCATCATTATGTTGTAAGGATTATGGGGTACATTGGGTACATTTGAGCGTGGCCCATGTTTATAAGTCTTACAAATGGGCTTCATGGATACCTACAGTGGTCAAGGATCTCATAACACAAATTTCATTTTCATGTTCCCTTCATTAAATTACAAGTTACGCATTGGATCTTTAGCTTTGCACAAATATCTCACACATTGGATTTCATTGTTGTGTTTGCGTTCATAAAGCGTCAAGTCGCATGTTTCATCTTCTCACTTTAAGTCATTAAATTCCAAGTTACAGAGACTTCTCTCACCTACCTCTTTAACATTTCATCTTTTTTAAATGGAATTTAGACCCTTGCTAAATTTAGCTTTGTATTTCAAATTAATACTGAAATATACTAAAGTTTCTAAGTTTTTTTCTTTATTTTCTATGCCTATTTTATTCTTTTTCTGAACTAAAATATTCCTGCATCACTTGTTTGTTGGCTGGTCATATTAGGGCAGGTTATGAGTATATTGGGTAGCGAAAACCCTCTTGCAGGTTATGCATAGGTGTAATCCTATTGAGTATTTATATCATTAAGGCTGGATTAATATCTGTTAGGTGTAGGTCACCTGGCTTATTAGTGTGTGAATACAAGATTAGCATAGAGATGGAGGATAAATACAGTTATATTGATGTCATTACTGTTTTAGAAATTTTTTCTTTATTTTCTATGCCTATTTTATTCTTTTTCTGAACTAAAATATTCCTGCATCACTTGTTTGTTGGCTGGTCATATTAGGGCAGGTTATGAGTATATTGGGTAGCGAAAACCCTCTTGCAGGTTATGCATAGGTGTAATCCTATTGAGTATTTATATCATTAAGGCTGGATTAATATCTGTTAGGTGTAGGTCACCTGGCTTATTAGTGTGTGAATACAAGATTAGCATAGAGATGGAGGATAAATACAGTTATATTGATGTCATTACTGTTTTAGAAATTTATTTTTCAAAATAGTATACAATCTTTTATTTTAGACAGACGAGATGGAATTGTTAGGGCAGACAGAGTGTTGTAAGGAGGCAGTCCATGGAGAGGACTAACGGTGTCCCACAAAACATTCTAAACCAAAGAACAAGAACAAACAAAATGTTTAACCTAAACTAGGAGTGCTGATTTTTAGAAAATGTTTAGAAAATTCTTACAGTAAGGCTATTTTATAATGTTAGTAGTGAGTCCAGAGTTCCTAAGAACTTCTATCTTACATGGGACCATATTTTCTGCAAATGCTTCAAAATTTTCTCAGCGTCACCTGCTGAAATATTACTGTGAGGATATATAATAGCTTGTCTCGTCAACATTGTTTTAGGCTGTCTTGTGAATCATTAAGTCTTCTTGGAATTGAATTTTACAGTTACGAATTTTCAATGTTAAAACATGATTATATGATTACGTTGTACTTGGGTTACTCTCACATTAGAAATAATTTTGAGATAAGGATGTTTTTTTTAATCCCACATTTGTAATAATTGTGAGATAAAAGTGACTTATAAGCCATTACATCCTCCAGAAAGCATTGCAAATGGGGAAAGAGGCTAGAAGGTGAAAATCTCAGAACAGTGGATTACACTCGTTCCTCCCCCTACTTATAAATGCTTAGAGATGCTTATGTGTTAAATGGATTCGCTTGCATTTTAATTATTACCTACATATTGAGATGACTAAAATACGCAGGTTGAATCCCACAAAATCAAAATTTTAGTTTTAATTTTGTTGGGTTTTCTCTTGGAGATCTGATAGACAAGAAAGGAAATACTGTATGTTTGCTGATGATACAATGATCATGGTCCCTGTTATTGAAATTATTACCAGCCTAAGGAAAAATCTCATTGGTGTAACGTTATTCATAAAATTCCTATTTAGATGACTAAATGCACATGGGTCAAATCCCACAAAATCAAAATTCTAGTTATAATTGTTAGGTTTTCTTTTGGAGATATTATAGGCTGACTGGATAAATGAAGTATTGTATGGTTATTGATGATACAAATGCTGGTGCTTTTTGTTCCTTGCAGATAAGGTGCGATACTGGATTTGCCAAAGAAGGCTGGGATTTCAAAAACAAAATACTGGACATTGATTCACTTTCAGAAGTGACAGGAGATACATATTGATTTGGGTTGTTTGAGGAAATCTGAAATTTCAAACACTAATACGATACATTACTACAAGTTTTAGAAGAGAAAAGAGTGGACAATCCTAAACAACATAGTTTTTCTGATTACAGAGCTGCTTCCACTTGATGGCATTTACTTTGGTCATTTCTATCCCATTCATCATTCTAGTTATTATCATGTGTGTGTGCTGCTACTTCCTAGGTAAAGCAAGGGGTCGCCAGGACATCCGTACACAACCACAAGTATTTGGTGTGCCAGCTGCTCCTCCTGGTGCTTCGCCTCCAGGTCCTTCACCTCCTGGTTCTCCTAAGCATGACAAATCACTGAATGTCTGAAACGTCTATTGTACAAAAATAGTATAGATATTTATTTATTCATTGATCCGGTATTATTCTTTTCTATTCTTTGTTTAGTAGAATTGTAACTTCTTTTTTCTGAGACTATTTGGAAGAGTTTTCCAGTGTATAGGTTGGTGTAGATCAGTTGATTAGGTTTTGAAAGAATTTGCCTCTGTATAAATGCAGTCATGTTTGTATTAATTAGTAAGATGTAAAAACTGGCATTGGCCTCTGTAAATTCATATTTAGTTCATATATATGAATATCTGTTCTGGTTTCAGAGGCGCTCAAGCCTATGTCAGGTTGATTGCAAGCTACTGCAACATAAGTCTTTTGTTTAATAAGATTTATTTGTTTTTTGTTGGTTGTTTTGTAGTCCCTTAGGCTTAACTGGTTGTTTCTTTCTTTTTACATCTGTGCTTACTTCTAGTTTTCTTTTGTTCTTATTAAGTCTTGTTTGTCTTGTCATCTGAGACTTCACAAATTCTTAATCGTGGTTGTTCCATTATGCACTTCACCCGCTTGTAACAGATTCATGAATTAATACAGGCGTACACTAAGCACTTTACCTTTGTAAATTGATATCTTCAATATACACATTTAACTACCAATGTAAAATACAAATTGATATCTTCAATGTAAACATTTAACTACAATGTAATACAAATTTGCATCTGCATTTAGAACATTGGATCTTTGTACACAAGCCTTTTTACCTTCTTTTAACGGATCTGTGGAAGTAATGAGTAATCCAAGATATACAATTTGTCTACCTTCTTAGTTATTCCCTTTGCAAATTGATATTTTTGAATGTAAACAATTTAACCACCATTATATATTTCCATCAGCATTTATAACATTGGATATCAAGTCTTTCCCTCAAGATTTCAGATATAGTCCACTCAAGTCCAGATCATATTTATAGCCCATCCCACTAATACTTTCACTAATGATAAAATATTGCATACACTAAATTCTTGGACATGCAGTCTATTTTTATACCAGGGAAAAAATTTCAAATTGTTGGTTGTTACTAATGTCAAAAGAACTCTAGAACTTGTAAAGTAGAGGCCATTTTGCATATATTTATTAATAAAATTAAAATTGAGATGGACTGCTTTCAGGTCTGCCCTTACTGAGTCTCATGTTTACCTTTTTGGTTCGCAGTAGAGCACTGGGCTCTGAGATTATTATTTATTATTTAATGCTTAGGACCTTTTGTGTTCAGAATTTAGATTATGTATGATATGCTGATATGCATTGATTAGATTTGGAGTGAAAATTTATTTTCATTGAAGCATATGCACTAGCCAGGGCTTGTGCATATTTAAAGATAAATTTATAAACTTGAGATACTGGTGAATTGGTATTTATCTCAAAAGGAGAAAAGGCAGGACATATCATAAACACCCTTGTGGACACTGTTCATGAATTTTCCTATCTAGTCCTATCTAACATTTACAAAGAATAGCTCTATTTAGCTTGGCAGCTGAACTAAATTATCTTTGTTTATACCCCAAAAATGCTCTGGAGTCTGGAGTATGGATAACATTATCTCTGGGTAATTCTTTTGCCCTTTTTCTAATATCATTTTGGCTGTTACCATTTTGTGAGTTTGCCAGTTCATTCTTTAACCTGTCCTCCTACATAGTGCATTATGCGTGAGCTACACTGGGTTTGAACCAGAGACCTCACCCATGAGTAAAAAACATCACTATTAATCAGATGAGAAATAATTCTCTTCATTCAGGAGTGACTCATCCTTCCAAAACACAGCATAATATTTTTTGATGCACTGCACTCAAGTGTTCTTGTTCCCCTTAGATCATCTTTGCCAACAGCAAGAAAAGAACGAAAAAAATTGATGAGAAGAGGAAAGGAGGCATTAATAAGATCTTTTTAAGCCAATCTCAGTAACAGAATAAAAGTTTATCTACACTAAGGACTCTCCATGCTAGTGGCAAACCTGTTATTATAACCATAAGACCACGTTACTTGCAATGTGTAGTTGTGAGTTACCAATTTGTTCTTTCGTATGAAGATTTAAGACGATCATTACAATGGCATAAATTCTCTGCATTAAGGAATCTACATGCTCTTGTTATGCCTGTTATTATGACTATCAAACCACCTTATTTGCAATGTGCAGTTGTGAGTTGCTAATTTGGTCTTTTTGGATGAAGATTTAAAACGACCTTTACAATTTTATAATAAGAATTTGTACAGTAAAAGGTCGTGACCTCTTTTTAGATTCAGAATAAATGTTGATCAGCTTGTGCTAGATGAATATCTTCATATGATTTGGGTCAGATTGTTGTTGCAGTTACCAGTTTGGTCTTTTTGTATGAAGATTTAAGACAACCATTTCAACGGTATAATAAGAATTTGTACAGTGAAAGATCAACTTTTTTTAGACTCAAGGTTGATCAGCTTCTGCTGGATGAATGATCTTCGTATATATTTTGGGTCAGATTTGTTCTAGATAAATGACACTCAAGTGTCAAGAATGTCTGGACATAAATGTTCTAACTTCTAACAATAATAAAAGATCTTTCTTGGATAGCCATCCAACTCCCACCATGATGAAAGTGTGGTCAAAAGAAGATTAGTTGCTCTAAAGTTGAACGATACTGCTTTTACAAAGTTGATTGAGAAGCTGGGAGCTATTAGGTTTCAAGGATAAATAATACAACTTAACCTATAAGCTGTTCATCATTAATCATGGCGTTAGGTTTTTGTCCATTTTAATTGTTGGGATACTGGCAAAACTATTGTCGTAATAAGCTTTATTTAAGCAATAAGCTTTAGCTTTCCCAAATTATTTTTTGCCATAGTGAATCAGCTTCATGGAGTTATTTGTAGCTTGACTAGTTATTTGTAGCTTGTCTCTATGTCATACATTTGACCTAGCCATGTGTCATGTTTAAGACCTTGAAAGAGACACACCCAGAGATTTAGGCTGGTTAACCTTGGAACGAACCTTGATCACTATGGGAACTCTACAAACTCACTGGTCCATTAAACTGGATGTAATCCCACTGACTAGCAATTTTCCACTCCACAAACAGGTGTAGGGGTCCAACGCTCTGAAAATTCTACTCCACTAGTGACTGGTAAGCTTAATTCCCTTGGAACAGAAGGGTTTGGCATGATGCTGTGAACTAAAATTCGATGTACAGAAATGCCAATACCCAAAGAGATGCATGATGGCTCAATTTACATGTGTAAATAATAAAATATCTGTGAGGGTAAGGTGTAATTGTATTTTCCAATTATTTTCCAGCTAGAAGAACCATATTTGCTTCACTTTCTATTTTATTTAGATGCAAATTATCCACACCAAACTTGGTTCTTGCTTTATCTTTATTAGATTGGGAAGGATCAACTGGTCATGCACCTTAACCATACCTCTTTAATTTCTTAAACAATGTGTCATTTTTGTAGAAGTTCTTATCTTAATTATGTAAGTTAAAGGAGCTTTAAGTTATTATTGGAGTTAAACCCTTTATTTGTTACAAATGATTACATAATTTCATTCATACTCAAGGGTCCTTCAAGTGTTGGATCACACATTTCATTTTTAACCTTAACTAAAGTTCAATATATCACATTTTAATAATTTTGTTTATTTATTAAAAATAATGGTTGAATAGAGATATAATATAAAAACCACTTCCATCCACATTTTAACCTTAGACCTAATCCTCGTTCTTACTCCACACTTCATTCTCTCATTCTTTTTGGGGAACCTTTTTTCCTCATCCACTTTATAGCGACCAGGCTTCATTAGATACATTTACAGACAAGGATAGAAGTGAAAAAATTAATGTCTTGGCTAAGGAAACCATGACATGAGCATCATTGTTGTAGGTTGCAAAAGAGAGGGATTTTTGGTTCATGTTGAGTACCAGACGGAGACATTGATCGTTCGAGCTCATCCTACACTCTCTTTGATTGCATGTATGAGCACAATGATGCCCAAGGCAATGTGAAACCCGTAGTGTCCCTCCACTTGTTGCAGTCAAGCAAGCTATTAGCAATCTACAAAACAAATATTAATCAAGATAACAACCTCTTTGCATAGGTGGGTGAATTTGATCAATTGACAATGCATTGCAAGTTGTGTCGCTTGATCTTCTCCCCAAGATCTTTTTCTTTCAAGGGCATAACGACAACTTGCTTGGCAAGTCAATTGAGCACCCTAACTTTGTGCTTCTCAAAATCTTACGTGGAAATTTCAAATCACTCCCAATTTTTTACAACTTACTTGGCAATTCCCTTGCTTATAACTAAGGTTTAAGGGTCACATCATCAAATATAATGCCACATTAGCATGCTTTTTGTTGAGGTGTCCAAAAAGGTCCAAAAAAAAGTGAGACCGATAGTTGTGCACTAAGTCATGTTTTATTGGTGCACGGATGTGGCATCACATGATTTGTTGCTTTTTAGATCTAAGGAATACATTGCATTCAATTATGGGTAGTTATCATCAACAATAACAACTTTAAAGTCACAACTATTAGGCTAATATTGTTAAAAATGTTAGGCATTAAATCAACAAATGCTATTACAACTATTGGAACATGCTCAAGTATTGGGTTCTCTCCCCTAATAACCAATCTTGCTGCTTCTCACTTGAGACTTCTAAATTATGTTTAGGTCGAAAAAACCATGCCTACAAAAGTTTAGGCTTCAATGCATTTTGGGAAAATAGGACTGTTACAACTTTTAACATGATACTAGCATCAACATCATTTCCATTAATCATTTGTCAAATCCCCGTGGGGAATTCGTGGCAAAAACGCAAAGCACAAAAGGAGTAATAAGTTCAAACTTGAAAAGTTGATGCAATTTTTAATTATCTGTGCTAGATTCATTCTCTTGCAAAAGTGTGGACTCCTCCATATTATTCTACATGAAATTTTGCTACATTTTGTGGATGAGTAAAATCCATTCTTGTGCAATTTGACTCAAGTTATTTGATTCATTTATATCAAGATTTAATAATGTTTAGTTTGCATGGTTACTGAAGTGCATAAGTAAATATGTATGCATATCTATATAGTATTTGGGGTATAATTTTCTAATTGCAGAGTTAGATTAGTAGTGATGAATGTTTAAATATGAAGTAACTTATTAGTTTCATAAATATTTGAATCTAGACGTCATTGAATTGGTTCATTTTCCTCTCTTGTTTTAAATATAACTCTAATTGTACTTATGGACAGTCAGATTGGTGGTGATGGATGCTTAAATAAAAAATAATTTATTAGTTTCATAAATATTTGAATCTAAACTAGTCTTTGAATTGGCTTGTTTTTCCCTCTCTTGTTTTTTATATATATTTTGATTTCGTCTTT
Source organism: Sequoia sempervirens (assembly GCA_007258455.2). Classification (NCBI taxonomy): domain Eukaryota; kingdom Viridiplantae; phylum Streptophyta; class Pinopsida; order Cupressales; family Cupressaceae; genus Sequoia; species Sequoia sempervirens. Next base: position 12,342 of record VDFB02335326.1, read on the forward strand.
AGGTTTTTGTCATGAAATTGGCCTTTTCCCCTCCCCAATTGTGGTATCATAGATAAAGCTTACACAAAAAGAGTAGTGAGGTTATAGAGGACCAAGTGATGTTGGTCGCTACAACAATTGGCTAGAGGACACATCCTTTTTCAAGTGTGATGGTGGCTAGAACACTACTTATGGTGAGCTTATGGTATTTTGGTATGCTCCTTAACCATGGAGAAAGAATCCTAACAAAAGCTAAAATAATTTTCCATGGCACTAGTGCTAAACTTACATGTTCATTGACATTATGGATCTAGATCTCATTCACTTGAGCTTATTGTTGGGTACTACAATACCTAACTCAAAGATGGATATTTTTTTAAAGCCCAAATATTTGCAAGGCATGCAATTTTTAGCTTTATCTACATTGAAATGAAAGATTGTGAGCAGCCAAGAGATGCCCAATGCTCACTAGAGAAGCTTATTAAGCAAGTTGTTTTTGGGAACAAGAAAAGTAAGGGTTCCTCTTGCTAGGGAGACTACCTTTCTAAGGTTTGAAAAAGTTACATATCCTCAAATTCTTAACAATGGAAGTGTTTGATTATTAGAAGGTGGTGGAAGTGATATAGTCAATTCATGTGTGCCTTTTACATGCTTGACGATGCCCTACATAGTAGTTCCAAAGTGAAAAGTAGAGAGTATTTGTTTCATTTCCAAGGAAAATGGGTTAAGGAAAGGTTGCATCTTAGAAGTAAGAGCATATAGATAGCATTTTTTACATGCTATTATTTATTTCTAGTCCTCTTTGACACATGGTTACATTGATTCTAAACTCTTATTAAAAAGGCATTACACATTAATTTTGTAGTTCCATAGAGGTTATGGTGGAAAGATAAGTTCTTGTCCATTAAGTTGTAGCTTCATTCTTCTATTTATATGATGTTAATTAACCATCAATATAGTCCTAAGATAATGATGAGAATGTTGTAATTTTTCTTCTTTAATGGAGATTGACATAGTAAATTCTCAAACTTCAATAAAAGACATGATGAAAAGGATAGTTCCTACACGTTATGTAGGAACAATTTGTGTTAAGACAATACCACTCTAGTTAGCCATTTTCAAGCATCTTTTCTATAAATTATGATATAGTATTAATTTCATAATTTATACTGAGGGTAGGGAAAAGTGATGATTTTCCTATATGAACATTGTTTTGTATATTTTTTGATTTAGAGCCTTTACATATAAGTGTTTGAACTTAGAAATTATTGAAATACAAAAAACAATAAAAATTGTTGAAGAACAATAAAATTTGAAGGAAAACAATGGGATATCATTGATCTGGAATTAATTATTTCATGTTCAAGAAAGGTCTTTCTTTGTGAAGTGTCTTCCAAAAATCTCCTATATGTGATCTTTTATGTCCATAAAATTTGTGTATTAAAAATGTTGGTGTAATTAATTATTAATTACACTTTGCATAAGTTTACTTAGGTTTATTTAATTCCTAAGTTATAGGATCTCATCTTTATCTTATCGAACTATCTTGTTGCTCAAGATAAGATTAGGTTTATGAATCTTTGCTTTTATAAAGCAAATTATCTCTTGTAATTAATTGGTCTTTTCGAATATATCAAATTGCATGTTTTTATGCAATCTCTGTTTTTTCTATTTTTCTACTCTGTGGAAGGTATTTTCTGGTTTGCAATCAGATCTTAGCTATTCTAACATGGTATCAGAGCCTTGATTTGCAGCCCCTTCTCAGTTTTCTGGAGAGATTCATTGCAGAGTTCGTTCAAGGTCCCTCAAGGGTTTTTCTCCTTGAATATATTTATGCAGCGTTTTGGATCAAATCAAGTTTTTCCATTTGATTCAGAGCATTGGAAAAGATTGAGGTTTGATGAAAGTCATTTTTTACTGGAGCCGTTTTTAGTTTTGCTTCATAAATCCAGCTTCCAGTCAGTTGTAGGAAAAACGATTTCTGGGTTTTGTAGCTAGGGTCGAAATCCGATCTGGGTATCTTTCAGTTTTTTGATTTCTTTCACAGATCTGAAGAAAATAGCTGCACAAAAACCATCGTGCGTCATTTTTTTCACCTAGCTAAAGGTTTAAAAAATATATTTTTTCATCTTCTACTTGCTGGATCAAAAAACAATTTCTAGGTTTTATTTTTTGCTTCAAAAAATTTTTGGGTTTTTGTTTTTGTCTACTCATTATAAACAGATTTTTCAGAAATCAAATTTGAAGATTTTTCATCATGGAGGCAGATGTGAACATTGGTTTGTGCATGCACTCATTTTTGTTTTCATGCACTAGGTTTGCATTTTCTTTGTAGTTTATGCATGTTTTGCATTATCTCCTTTTACAATCATTGGGTTATTGTAATAAATGAACTAGATAAAGTTCCATTAAGGGGGGTTATTGCATCCATCTTTCATGATTGGTGACAACTCGCATGAGTTTGTCTGATTTCCTGTTGTCTCCTTTTAGCTTCTTTCTTGCTTAGCTGGACACATCGTTGGTTTGTTTCGGTTCACACTTCACATTGGAATTTTATAGTTCTTGATCCGCATTGGTTCAGATCTTTCTCATTTGAAGGTCATGGTTTTATGGTTAATGTTCCAGAATTTTGATGGTACTCGTCCTATGGGCAGTTTTAGTTTCAATTTGGCATTGGCTTCGAGACACAGCTTCCAGATTTGTCACCATTATGGGTCCATTCATCATTTCATCTACTGTTGTTCACAGATTCTAAAGTTGATACAGTATGTAAGTTTTCAGTGTTCCTTGGCATCGGGTCTGCTGTTGCATTTGTGATTCCGATTGGTATTTTGCCAACAGAAGTATTTTTCCTTGTTTGTCGGATTTGGGGTTTTAGTGTTGCTTCATCAGAGTTCTTCCAGTGTTTCTTCACAACAGTTCATCTCACTGAGGGGGGTTTATCTCTCTTTGCATTTGTACATGAGTACCTGATCAGGCCTTGTTGTCGGGACTCATATTTGCGTAATAATCTACTTCTCCCTAAGTTGCACTTATAGGGGGGTGTTGGTGTAATTAATTATTAATTACACTTTGCTTAAGTTTACTTAGGTTTATTTAATTCCTAAGTTATAGGATCTCATCTTTATCTTATCGAGCTATCTTGTTGCTCAAGATAAAATTAGGTTTATGAATATTTGCTTTTATAAAGCAAATGATCTCTTGTAATTAATTGGTCTTTTCGAATATATCAAATTGCATGTTTTTATGCAATCTCTGTTTTTTCTGTTTTTCTACTCTGTGGAAGGTGCTACGGTTCTTGATGGATCATGGCTATTCTAACAAAGAAAATCTGGTAATAGAATTAAGTGAAAGGCTTGTTTAACTATACTTTCCATCTCCATGCAAGGTTAAATTTAGGCCATTTTTGGCTTTAGATAATGAGAACAATTTACTATTACTTGATATGGGAAGAATTTCTTGGAGTATTGTTCTCATTTGTAAAGTTCACGAAAGTTATATGTTTTACTCTTATTGTTAAGGTGTAAGAGTACACTATGATACAAGGTGCCAATTACTGATAATGGTAATGGTTATTGATGCATTAGTCCTTTCAAGTGAATGTGAATCCATGCTGCTCCTTAGATTTAGATGAACCATAAAAAAAACTTTTAACATTATTGCTGCTCAAGATAAAATCTATAGGTATTTCGAATAAATTTCAAATACATTTTTGAAATGAATGAAATAGTTTGTTGTAGATCTAGATGAACCATTGAGAAAGCAAATATATTGCTACCTTGGATAATAAAAGTAAACTGGCGTTAGAAAAGTAACTGGGTATGGATATAATTATTTACTTAATTAAGTCCTACGATATGATCCACTTTCGTATAATAAATTATGTTTTAGGGAAAAAAATCAAAGCATTTAGTGTTACTATAGGTCATGAAATAATGGTTTATATATTGCAAGGGAGTTGTACAATTTTTTTTTAATCTGAATTTGTGTAAATATTCACTATAATGATCATCACGTTGATTCATTGGAGTTTAGTTCAACATTTTGTCCAATTTGGATTTAAGTATGAAATGAGAAATAATATGGTTTATACGTGTGCAAGGGTATGTATAGAAAATAGAATCTTGTTTGATTATAGATATTATCGATGCAAACATAATTTAATATTTACATATTGCACATCATCCAAAATACTAAAAATGAAAGAAAATTTTAGAACGTTTAACTATATTATTGAATAGCTAAAAAAACTATCTTATAGGGAGTCTTTACACCCGATAAATCTTGTATATAGCAATTTGGTTAAATAGAGAGATGTGACAAAATTGAAGCGACTAAAAGTAAATGTGAGGCTTAAGGTAGAGGGAGATGTACATTTATGTGATACCTTATGGATTCTTAAATAGTTATATGGACATGTGACTTGAACCCATTTAAATTTTGTGCGTTTTGAAAATAGTGGATTTTGTAAAATATGCACATATAACCTATTTTAAGATTATGTTGTTTATTTTCAAAGGCACTTATAATTTGTGGATATGGTCTTCTATTGCAATCATATTTCCTTTTATTTTGTACACCTTGAAGAGCATAGTTACACATATAGTGGTGTCTTAATAAATTTTTACTATTAATTTTTTTTATACTACTTCTTTTAATATATTTGATTGAGGGCCTAAATGCATGACACTTAAGCAACTATTAGTGTGTGCTCATTTATTAGGTCCTCTCCCATAAATATAAATTATCCATGGTCTATATTTCATCTAGAATGATAGATCCCTCTTTATTTATGTTCATTTATCAAATAGTCATAAGAGAGGTTTAATTATTTACATACTAATGACTACTAACCAAATTTAACCTTAATTTAAGAGTTACCTATTTGATATATTACAAAAGTTAATTACTTGTTCTATTTTATCTAAACATTAGGTATTATTATATTGTAAGTTCACTGTTCCATAATTTTAATATACTTAATAATTTGACATGGCTCTAATTACACATAGTTATGAGACTACTTTTCAATTACACATTTCTCTCTAATTTTATAATCCATTTTTAAATTTATTGTTAATCCCATATCATTACTATGGACAATGTATGCATTGTAGGATAAGATCAGGATTGTGAATACCCAATTAGCATAAATTTTTATTGGCTTGATAGTTGTATCTAAGAATGTTGCATTTTCCCACAAAATAACTGTGTAGCACATGAAAATATTATTTATTATTCTCCACCCCTTAGGTCATACTCATAGGATTCCTTTAACATCCCCTAAACTCTTGGAACCTTGTTTCACCTTCCTACGTTCTTTCTAGGTGCAAATGTATTGTTTTGTCACATGTGATAAATATATTTGCTTTATTGGTTAAATGGTCACAAAAGAATTGTTGTAGTGACCATGTCGACCATGATGATTCCACTTTCCAACAAATTGATATTTGATTGTGGGTGACCAATTTTACAATTTCAAGTCTGATTTCCCATCTACTAAAGCGTAATTTTCTCTATTTGAATGAAGATTAAAATGTGTCCTTCCGGCTCCCCAATTGGACTTGAAACAAATTTCCAACCCTAGAAATTTGTCTTGTATAACCTAATGTTGATCCCCGAGGTCCTCTTTATATAGTTTTCATTTCATTTTTGGATTCCTACATTCTCTTTGCAAGAAAAGAGGAAAAAGAGTTAGCTCTTCAACTTCTTGATAGCCATTGAAGAATTATCCCAAGCTTCCTCTTTTTCTTTTATTTCTTGTATAGGTCTTTGAATAACCTAGATTTCCCTTCTAACCATAAGCTCTAATTAATATTAGGAGGAATGCTTCCAGGTATTAATTATATGGCATGATCATGGTCTCTAATTAGAGGTAGATTCTTAGGTTCTATAAGAATGTGTTGGTGTTTTTGAATGATCTCTTGAAGTTCTTGTGGATGTTGAGTTCACATATTGTGCTTCTACAAAATTTAGTTATACCACTAGACCATATGAACCTTTCTTAAGTAATTTTTCCATCATATGGGAGCTAATAATTTGAGTTGGTAGTGATGTTTTTGATAAGATAGGCAGCATTTATAGGGTGTTGTACCATTTACACAAGATCCCAAAGGGCCAAAGAGAAGCTAGTTCAAAACAGGAATGAACTAGGAAAAGAACATACCACACACAGAAATAGCTGACAGACAGCTGTCGAAACACAGACTAGGACTAGGCACCCCCAAAATCTGAGGGGACCAATCTGACTCCCTTAACACAAGGCTGCGAAGCAGCGACAGATCGAGGGAGTCCCTTCTTCTTCCTTAGCACCACAGACCAGGAGGACTCAGAATCCAAGTCCACTGGCCAGGCAGAAACAACCAAAGCCACCATGGGCCGCTCCACACAATGGGGAGGCGGCCGATCAAGGGAGAAACAAGAGCGAAGGGCCACGGAGATCCGAGCTTTGTGAAACAATGTGCGACATTGAGTATGATGGCTCCACATGGCGAGTCGGAGAAGGGAAACAACAGTTCAGAAAGAAGTAATAAATTCGGCTATTTTGCAACTTACAAATTTAAAACTAATAGGGTAAGTTGGGTAAAATATCTCCCCTTCTACGGTTGCTCATAGTGGGCTATTAAGTCATAGGTAAATTCTCTCCAACTAAGTAATTTACCTTGATTTTTACCCATCATCCATTGGTACCATTGAAAAGGTTCAAATTCTAAATGTGGTGAGACTATGTCAACCATTCCATCATTTGGTATATTATGGAGTTTAAAATATGGTTCCATTAGACTTATCCATGAAGTTACATCTATACCATCAAACTTATGTATATCTATTTTGGGTAGGTTTAATTTTGAACATTGAAAAGATTGGCATGTTCCTTGATGCTGTCTATTAGGGTTGTACCAACCTTGGTGGATTTTTGAACCCCTTAATTCTAATAGTATTATTTTTCCAAACCTACATAATCCCTCATATAAGGATGTTGTAAATCAGTCAAAAAAATTATTCTTATTGAAACATACCACTTTTTCACAATCTGGTGGAATTATTCCCTCAATTTTGGTGATGGACAATAAAGATGGTCATCAATTTCCTCATTCATAAAAGAGCCCTCTAGTCCTAAAGATAACATGGATTCAACTTTATTTTTATTTTGAGCTATAGATCCCTATTTATTAATTGAGGGAGGATAGTATCTATTGCGAGTTGTAACCATAAAAAATAGAACATATGCTAAGACAAGTTTTGAAATTTATGGCCTGACTAAAAATTGACCACTAAATTAAGGAGCTTATTTTGTCTAACATTAAATTACAAAGAATTAACCCTATGTAATTTTTAATAAGGTTTCAAAAAATATAATATATTTTTCTTTTAATTCCAAAAATTGTAGTCTATAGAGCAAAATAATGAAAAACAATGACTAAACTCTAGAATTTATTTTATTTTAATAGTAAACTACAAATAACATATCCTACCAAATTTTTTATGAGCTTTCAAAAAATGTAATTTAAAAAAAATCATAAATTTCTACCTATAAAGCAAATTAATCAAGCAAGTAAAACCCTCGATAATTGTTATAAAACCTTACCTTGAGAGTCTGATTTTCTTTTGAGCTATCTAATATATACCTCAAAACCCAAAAAAAATCAAATCCAAATTCACACTGGTTTGGAAGTTATGGTGGAAACAAAATGTTGTCCCAAATTGTAGCTCTAATACCATTTGTTGTGATATTTCTTGGAAATATTTGTAAAAATCATAAATATAGCAAACCACTTGGAGGGGGTTACCTCCTATAATAAGAAAATATGATATGAATTGAATAATTGATAATATGATGATTTGGGAGTGTTATGTGACTTTTTCCCCAAGAAGAAAAAGTTATGAAATAACCCTTTAAAATTAAAGGGAGAATAAAGGATATTATGATCCTTTGATTAAATGAGATATTAATAAAGCATATGTGTAAAAGCTCTCTTAAGGAGGTGGAAACATAATTATTTATTTAAATAATTATTAAATGCAACCTTTGTGAAAGGGTGTGATGGTTTGGAAACCACCCCCTAAGGCTTATATAAACATTTATGTGAGACCTGGAAAAAGAGGGAGAAAAAAAAAAGAGAAAAAAAAAAAATCAAGTAGAGCACATTGTGGGAATAGGGTTCCAAGTTAGCAGGCTGTGAGTAGGACAGAGAAGGGGAACTCCTATAGTGGGTGTTCAACCTGGGGTACAAGTGCGTGCACTCAGGATGGTCCTAGCTAGGGCATGGTTTTGTGGCACGAGTGTTGAGCATTGTTCCGGTGGAACCAACACTCGTGTAGAGCAGCAAAGTCTTTTTTCCTCCCAGACTGCTCACAGATGGAAGAAGCTGAACCAAGGACCATTCCAACAATAGTTGGGGATTTCTTTTGCACATTTCCAAATATAAGTATTAAAATCTTAATAAATTGTTTGAGCAATAAAGTGTTTAAATCTTTGAGTTTATTGAATTAATAATTTATTTACGGCATGATTGAATGTATTTGAATGAAATTGTTGATCAATTTATTATATGCATTTAATTTCAAAGTCTTTACTTAAGCTTTAAATACTATTCTAAAATTTGTGCATAAAAGTTTTGGAATTAATCTGTGGAAACAATTTAAATCATTGCATTTTAAATTTGGGAATTAGTTTGGTTACAGGGGAGGAACATCTCTTCCTTTATTTATAAGCTTAACCATGTAGGGACACACTCCTTCATCCTAATAAATAGTATTTAAGGTATTAACTAAAACTAGTGTTAATATTAAGCATGCCACAAGTGCTTAACTCATTATACTTAGGAATATATATTATATTCTTAGAATATATGATATTAAGGTATAATATTAGATAGAATGTATGGACCTAACATTAGGGAATTATTCACATTCTAAACTCTAGTAGCCATTATAAAAGTGTCATGACAATCACAAAAGGATTGCAAGATAATAGGTGTTGTTAAGTTGTTGCACACGTGGGAGGAGATTATGCTCTATCCCAAATATAAGATTTTGTGGGAAAAACTCTTTAATAAAGGAGGTCTAATCCCTATGTATCATAAAATTTGTGTACATAAATGTATTTTGTGAATTCCAAGATGAATAATTAGCAACCCTATATGTGGTGTGGGCTTGTGAAGTCAACTCCAACCAAAAATAGGTGCAAGTTTAATGTTATATCAAAGATAATTCAATAGGTGTAGATTCAATGTTGTATTACTTGACCTTTGAGGAGAGAATATCATTGGTTTTAATCTATGTATAGTTTACTTAAGGAAATAGTAGTAGGGTGTATATATATTGGTGGAAGTCGGGGGATTATAGATATTAGAGGGTAGAGACCCTACCACTACATTGGTAAAGTGGTTGAGTTCGTAAATTCCTACCCTTACATCAATTAAGAAAAATATAAGTATTGAGAGGGGGGCTTCTTTGCTAGTCCTATGACTTAAAACTCACATCCCCACCCCTACTATAGTTTAGTTTAGTCAACTTAGCCAAGTTTAGAAAGAATAGATAGGAGAGATTCCAAACTATTATATATTTGATACAACTTTATATAGTAGTGGATGAGACTAGTTATTTATTCTCATGTCGACCCTTCTATAACTAGAAAATGGTGGAAGCTGACCCCCTTCTATAGTTTTATTGGTCACATATATAATTGAACTTTGACTTGTCACGGTTTCTTCTATGACGATCAAAGGTAGGTGATGGTCCTCTGCTTCCCCCCTCCACCCTCCCCTTTACCCCTTTTTATAGTGAAGGAAGGTAGGGAAGGGCCTCCCTATCATCCATTTTGTTTTGTTGGAAGCCTTGTCTATAATAGGGGCATAGGACTGGAATTTATCCTATGGAGTTACCACACTACAAAGGTATAGGTTGTTTTCTTATATTGTAATACCTCCTCCTTTAAATAAGGTTAAGCCACTCAACCACCTCTCCCATCTCCCAACTATATATAGTAAGTTGATTTAGGGTTGATTTTTCACCCCCAAGCCTCTTTGCCCTCTCTATAATAGGGGCTATAACCTCCCTCTATATAGTTTTTATCTAGCCATGTATTAGGTGGTTTTAGGAGATCGATGGAACATATCACTGACTTACCGTTAAGATTACTCTAATGTTAAGAATATATGTCTAATGAAGCCTAGAATTAAACATTTTTCATAGATGACATTTCCTAATGAAATCAAGAGATTTTATCTATCATTTTTTAACATTGTTGACCCCTTATAATCATAAGGGTTTGGTATTGGAATCCTTAATATCCATGTCTTTGAAATGGCTTTGTATAGGTAAGGGTTGATACTATTCTTCTTTGTGACCAGCTTGGCTAAATACTCCTATATATGTTCTACCACTAATCCAATGAATTCAAGTTTTGAGATCTTGGATCACCCTCAAATCTAAGTCAACTAGGGGCCTATAAATACACTTCTAGCCTTAGATCCAAGAGTGGGTTGGAACATATTACAAAATATCCCCTATCCACCTTACCAATATAGAGGTAGCACTGCCCTTTCTATATTGGGTGGAGGATTCAGTAGGGAACTATAAAAGAGTAGGGGTACTATAACTAAACCAAATTGTTGTATGGGTGGGGTGAATTATAAAAGAGGGTGGCTACCATACATATATGTGGGGCGATGGGCTTTGGAATCATGGTCAAGTGCCTAAGGCCCTTAGCCCATAGGGTGTCTAAAGGGATGTAGAAAAGGACATAATCCCATAAGAAATAAAGTGCATAGTAAATGTCATAACATTGAACAAACTAGTACATTTGACCTTAGGTAGGCCCTAGGAGACAAAAGGAATCCCTTTTAAGATCATACGCAAGTACATATGCCTACTTACTAAAATCAACAACATCATATGCATACACCTCATAATAATAGCCCCTACCTTATTACAATGGTCTTGTGTGTGGTCTACTCAATTTTGTGTCTACTTATTTGAAGAAACAACTTTGAGTCAGATAGAGCCAATAAGGGGCATTTAGGTATGGAGCTAGAACACTTCAAAATCCAACTACAACTATACTTGAGTTGAATCAAGATTATTTTTTCCCTATATCTACCCTACTAGCTACTATAAAAAGGGTTGGGATTTGGGAATTTAGTAAGTGGTTTCCCTCACCCTTGCTATAGTGTAAATCTTTCTCTAGCAAATGGGTGGGATCTTTGTTAGACCTTCAATGATCTTAATAAGCAACTTAGATCAAAAACCTAATTGAAGTCAAAAATCAAAGTCACTTTTCTTTGATAGAGAGGATGCAAGTTGACAAAGGTTCCTAATGGGCTCATCAACACATCATTTTTAAACTAATAACTATTGATTAGGCATTAACTTTCTAACTATGAGCACCATTTGAATAGTGGTCACCCTCCACCCCTACAACAAGATAGATAACATAAGAGATTGATCAATAAATAGGTCAATGTAAATGTGTGTTAGTGTCCAAGACAACCCCATGACTGAAACAGTGACCCTTGACTATACAACCAAGAAATTTGGAATATGAACCAAGAAGGTCTTGTTTCACCTTCTAGTGCATGCAAAAAATCTTCCAAGACCCAATAAAACATTCTTATTTGCACAAATCTTTAAAAAAAGGTAGAAACTAGCATTTTGAATCAAGAAAAAAGAGGAAGAATATAGTCTTATGATTGAAGTAAAAGAGGATTAAATTGTTCATAGAAGAGCTACACCATTAAAGGAGCAAGGGTTGCTTGCATACAAACAATCTATTGTACTTGTCAATTTAACTACTTTAATATAGATAGTATGATATTTTCCACTACCATTTAGTTTGGCTTTTCCTCCATGTTAAGGGTTTCTAGGATAAATATGACTTCTTGTATAGAATCATTTTATTGCAATATGTTTTCTTTGTCTATTGATCAATTATTCTTTCTCCTTAAAATTGTCATTTCAATTTATAAGTAGCATAATATGTTAGTATATTTTATTAGTTTTGAAATTCTATTATTTGGAGAGTTATGGATCAAGACCCAATTTGAAAACACTTTGAGATATATTAGATGTTAATGATGAGCACAAGCTTATACTAGGGGGTGAAGCAATATAAGACTTATATTTTGTCATTTTTAAATTAGCAACTCCAATAACTTTAAATACATAATATCGACAAAATAATAACATAAGAGGAACACAAGATTTACAAGGAAACCCTTTTGGGAGAAAACCATGACAAAATATTGCTTATATAAAAGTTTCTTACAAACTTGGTAGGCACCAATCTCCAACACTTGAGCACCAACTCAATATGACACATCAATATCTTTTGATATAAGGCATCAACCTCTTGATAGACAAAGTATTTGATCTCCTTGACAATCCTCCTTCAAAGTCTGATTTTAAATGATCTTCTATTTTTCTCTCTTGCAAATTTTCTAGTGTATATATGATTTATTAACTTATCTTCTTGATGCAGGAGCATCACGCTCCATCGAATTTTGGTCGTGTTTTAGTTTTTACAGTGTGGTGTAGTTTGGTATTTTTGTTGTTTAGCTTCATGTCGCAAAGATGTAGAAGTTCTTGTCACCCGAGGGACAGGAACCCATGGCAACAAGAGGATGTTTTTATCTCCCAAACCCAATAATAAACGTGTTGGTTTGGTGATCGATAATTAGTTTGATTGCTTTGGTGTGACGATTTAGTAGTTATGTTTGAAGTCATTACAAATTAAAGAGACCATTATAGAGGTGTGAGGCCTAAGGTGTGATAGGTAGCCATTGGTGATTTGGAGGAAGTTAGTTAAGGAGTCCAAAAGGCACAACCATTAGGAAGGGGCTGAAGATTAAAAGGCGTTGATTAAGAAGTTGAAGGGCATGGCCAGGGTGGAATGGAAAGTGTAACAAAGAATCTAAAATGGAGGAGCCAATAAGTAGCGGAATAGAAAAGTCGATAATGAGGGGAGGCCAATTACAATGTTGAAGAGGAGCAGTGAAGACAATAAGCATGGGGTGAATGCATAGAGGCGAGGTTGTGTAAACCCAAAGTTCTTTTGCATAATTTTGTAGTGTATCTATATGCAAGCCAAGTTCGAGGCATTGAATAAAGATTAACAAAGAGTGTATAACTTGTTGTTTTGTTTTAATGTATTTTTGTTATCATTTCTTGATATAATTTGGTATCTATTCGATTGAGAGTGAGAGAGAACCACTTAATCGGTTCCAGATCGTGTGTGTTTGGATGCTTGTGCCATCAAATGGTATCTGAGCACTGAGTAGATCGCCGAAGTGAGGCAACTTAGCCAGGACTTGTGGGTTGAGTAGAGAAATAAGTGTGTGTGTGTGTGTGCAAATTTTCGAGTGAGTGGCAAAGTATTGCAGCAGTGAAGAGGATGAAGATTGTAGTTAGAAGACTTGTGATAATCCCATCTTGGGATAGATATTGGGATGGCGTGGAGAAGAGGAATTTATATGAGGAATTGCAA
>VDFB02335327.1:0-14608 GCA_007258455.2 Sequoia sempervirens
TTTAGAGGTGCCGTCTGTTTGCCGCCACCTAATGTCCCAGCATCCGCCCGCTATAATTTCAATCAATTATAGCTGTTTTAGCACTTAAAATCCACTCAAATCATTCACTTTAGCACTTAATGAGCAGCTATTGGTGTTTTTGTAATTAGTTATTCAATAAAATAAAGTTTTTTAATGGATCAAAGTGAATTTTTTTTTGGGGGGTTAAGTGAGCATGGAGGTGGCGGTAATTCAATGGGGGGCGGTAACTGGGTCCTTTCCCCTAATTTGGTTATGAACAAAGATAAAGATTCGTTTTAAAATTAGGTAAAGAAGATATTTGGTGTGTGATTCTTATCTACTCTTTGATGACCATTTTGTCTCTTTCTAAGTCATAGTGGACCCCACATGCTTTTCGTTCTCTCGTTTTTCACAGCTGTACACGACCTTTCACATGGTTTAGGTAGTGGGCGAAGTTGCCGAAAGAAAGAAAATGATGTCTTTGCACACCTGGCGTTTCTCTGCACGCTTTTTCTTTATCGGTATGGACTTCAATCTGTCTGCTCTGCTTTACTGCATTACACCATTACCATTGGCCTTTTGTCTTTCAGGCATATCTGCATTAACCTAGCTTTTATCTATTTTCCTTGTCTCTGTCTTTGTCTGTGTAGCATTTCGAATACCAATCTGCTTTTATCAGTATTCTTCTTTGTTCGACTTTGTATCTAATGGCAGCCTCCTCTAACACTGCCGGACAACCCAAGTATGGCCCTGGAAACGCTTTTGATGGCCTAAGAATCGCCCCACCTACTCCTGCTTTTACTTGTGCTGCATACCCATCCGGAGCGAAACCCCTGCCCTACGATGTGTTCATAAACCATCATGGAGGAGATGTTAAATACACGGTGGCCAACAGTATCTACAATTCCTTAAATGCTACCGACCGGACTGAGAGTTATTTTGGACAAAAATGAGCTGAAGCTTGGGGATTTCTTTCCTAGAGCTTTAGAAGAAGCAATGCGTAGTGCATCGCTTCGTATAGCCATTTTTTCTGAGCATTATGCACAACCCCCCTGGTGTTTGGCCAAGCTGGCATTTATGGTAGAAACCGGCGCCAAAATTATCCCTGTTTTCTATCATGCTGAACCGTCTGCTTTAAGATTGACGATTCAGGGAAAAGGAATGTATGCAGCTACCTTCTCTAACTTTGAAATGAAGAGCAGGTAAACCGCAAATACTCTTTCTCCGGGATTTACCTCCTCAAATAATCTCATTTATTGTTATTATTTTCCCCCCTTTTTGTTCGTCATATAAATTAGAGTTGAGTTAAATTTGTTCTGTTGTGCTTGTATGCTGGTCCACATGTTCAGCAATATTGTGAGTCATGTAAAGCCTGCCTCCCTATTTATCTTTTCACATCTTCACTAGCATGTCTCTTTTTACTCTTAGTTTATTCCCCTTTTTTTTCAATGGTGCTCCACTTCAGTGAGGAGCATGAAAAGAAGAGAAGATACAACTCAGAACAGCTTCAACACTGGAAATGGGCACTCCATGAAGCCTCCTTTTTAATTGGCGACATCATTAATAATCAGGAGTACGTACGAAATAATCTTCCACCTGCATTTAGCTAATCAAATCTTCCTAAGTTTTTTTTGGGGGTTTTCTTGTCCTCTGTTTGTTATATGTATCGGTGCTCGGTTAAGTCTTTCTTTCATTTTGGTTTGTCAGATAAAACTGTTTTGATTGTCAAACTAGAGAAAAACAGAGAGATGAGGGTAAGAACCCAATTAAACCCAAGTAAAAGAGAATCATCTCCAATGAAAAATGATACCTTGCCCCAAACGAATTAAAGAACATGTTGGTGAAAGAGACAAATATTATGATGTTTTATCAACCTAATTTTTAGGAAAAACTGATGAATTTTATTGGTGTTCTAGCAGTGCTTAATACTGCACTTATCTTGCTATTTCCTGCTAACCTTTAGTAAGTGCAGTGCTTTATGAACTGTTCATTATATATCTCTTCAGCTTATCCATTAACAAATAAACAGTACTTTATTCTTCTTCATTCCTTACCTGCACTTTTCCTGCACAAATATTATGTATTCATTCTTTGCTATGCAGTTTGCTCGCTACTTTCTTCTTTATTAATAATGTAATTCAACTATGTCTTCTCTGCACCAAACCATTACCATTAGCCTTTTTTTCATTCAAGCATTTCTACACTTTGTCTGCTTGCCCCGTTTCTGTCCACCTCGATTTCCAGAAAAGCATCAGCCTTAGCCTGTGAAGGATTTCAAGCATCATGTTGTTTTTATTAGCATTCTTCTTTGTTTCAATTTTTATCTAATGGCAGCCTCTGCCAACATTGCTAGACAACCCAAGTATGACCTACAAAATTCTTTTGATGGTCTAAGAGCTGCCTACCTGCTCCTGCTGCATCTGGACAACAAGTGTATTCTATACATATCCTAAGAATCACACCACTCACATCTACTTTTGATACAATAGTACCATCTGCTTCTACTTTTATTGCATCCTCATCTGGAACCAAATGCATGCCCTATGATGTATTCATAAATCATTGTGGACAAATATCAAACACATTGTTTGCCTCAATTTATAGCTATTTCCTGCTAAACCTTGAGTAAGTGTTGTGCTTTATGGATTATTCATTATAGAATCTCTTCAGCTCATCCATTAACAAATAGAC
Source organism: Sequoia sempervirens (assembly GCA_007258455.2). Classification (NCBI taxonomy): domain Eukaryota; kingdom Viridiplantae; phylum Streptophyta; class Pinopsida; order Cupressales; family Cupressaceae; genus Sequoia; species Sequoia sempervirens. Next base: position 2,692 of record VDFB02335327.1, read on the forward strand.
ACTACTTTATTCTTCTGCATTCCTTACCTGCACTTTTCTCTGCATCCTACCATTATCATTAGCCTTTTTTTGTTCAAGCATTTCTGTACTTTATCTGCTTTCCCTGTTTTTGTTCAGCTCAATTTCTAGAAGAGCATCAGCCTTAGCCTGTAAAGCATTATGCACAATCCCTGTGGTGTTTGACAGAATAGGGATTTGTGGGTAAAACAAGCACCACAATTATCCCTGTGTTCTATGAATGGAAACAGTTAAAAGGAAAATAAATCATTAGAAAAATTGCTTGACAAGCATTGGTGACAGTCAAATTGAAAGCCTGCCTAGCGCTTTATCTTTTTAAATCTTCCCTAGCATACATTTCAGTTCATTTTATTCTTAATTTGTTTGATTTATTTACTAATTTTTCATGTGTTCAGTGAAGAGCAGAGGGTGGTAAAGAATGTGGTGAATCGTGTAATGAAAGAAATGAAGAAGGTGCCATTAGAGGTTGCCAAGCATCTGGTGGGTGTAGGTGAAGCTGTGCAAAACTTTGACACAGTTGCACTTCAATCCAGTGGCTTGATACAAATTGTAGGAATATGGGGCATGGGTGGCTCAGGGAAAACCTTCCTTATAAAGAAAATCTCTAACAATAGACACTCGGACATGAATAGGTCAAGTTTGCTTTTTGATCTTCAAGATGTTGGAGGGGAAAGGCTGCCGGTTGAGAAACAGAAAAGACTTCTAGAGGACCTTGATGTCAAAGGTGTATCCTTTGACAATTAGGCAGAAATATTCTTGAAAGCCGTTTGAGATCTGTATGTGTGCTTATCATTTTAGATGATGTGGATCATACAGACCAACTCAATGCTTTCTTGCCAGCAAGGGAGAGGCTTGGACATGGAAGTTTGATTGTTGTTGGCACACGCGAATTGGATGTTCTTAAAGCATGGGGCATCTCTGCCATTTATGAAATGAGACCTCTCAATGCCACTCATGCCAAGCAGCTCTTTTGTTGGCACGCATTCTTACAACCCTCTCCACTTTCAGGATTTGGGTCTGCCTTTGTCACTCAAAGTCTTAGGGGCACAACTATATGGTAGATATTGCAAAGTTTATTGGCAATCTCTGTGAGATAAATTGTCCAGACTCCAGAATATTGCTAGATGACATCAAATTGAGGCTCAAAGTCAGCGATGATGCCCTTGACGATGAAGAGAAAGTGATGTTCTTGGATACAACATGTTTCTTCATTGGTTGGAGGAAAAGTGTGGCCATTGGATTATGGGAGGGATCAGGGTGCAGTGCTCTGCACGGTTGGGAAAGGCTTTCCAATAAGTGTCTTGTTGAGGTGGAGAATGATGGTGACATAAGAATGCATGATCACTTGAGGGATTTGGGAAGGGAAGTTGCAAACCGACAGCCATCCTATTGACTTTGGTCTTCATAGCAGTCTATATAGATTCACTCTCAACAGGTAAAGTCAGTGCATTCTTTCATGGCTTTATTAATCATGACATAGAATCCAGCTCCTCCTCGAGTCTATTGAGCTTCTTATGAACCAACTAGGACTCAAATCTAGCACCTTTATTGCTGCTGGGCTGCTCTACCACTGAGTTACTGGCCCTTTTAGGACCGGCCCATCTTTGGTTTGGGTATGACTTATTTCCAAACACCCCCTTTAAGCCATTCTATAGAATGCTTGGTCTCTGATATCAGGTTGAGCTTTTCATGGACCAGCTAGGATTCAAACCAAGGACCTTCTATTTGTTGCCAAGATGCTGTAACACTGAAATATTGACCCTTTTAGAACCATAACTTTGATCTGGGTGTGATTTATTACCAAACAGAGCCTGCTCTGTGTTGGCTTGAAATGTTTCTTATTTTTACTTTGATCATGCAGGAAGCAATATGAATCCGAGGACTACCTTAAAATGTTTCTTATGTTTACTTTTACCACGCAGGAAGCAATACGAATCCGAGGATTGGCAAACGCAACTGGTGACAGTTGTTACCCGCGGCAAGGGAATATTATAATACACACAAGCCTAGGAGAGCATGAGCTCATGCTTTGCTCCCTTGGATTGAAGATTTTTGTTGGTAATGGAGATTTTATTAATAAGGAACATAACAAAATATCAAGAGAACTGGTCTGGCTTCAGTGTCATGAATTTGAGCACAAAAAACTTCCATCATGGCTTTCATTGAAAAAATTAAGAATTTTGCAACTTTTCAGCCTTCGGAGCTTAGAAGGTTTGTGGGAACGTGATGTGGATGTAAGTATCTTTGCTTTATGGTTCTTTAAATATCTTTTGACTTATCCTATGTTAACTGTATTAAAAACTGGCCGCATGCTCCTTTGCAGCTAAGAGAGTTGGTTATTCAGAGATGCAACAGCTTGCAAGAATTTCCAAGGTCAATAGGACATCTCAAGAATTTGAAAAAAATATTGATAGGGACCCCCTTCCTTGGATACATTGAGCGCCATCCCACAAGAATTTTGTCATCTCCAATTGCTGGAGCACCTGGAGATACAAGGGTGTAGAAATCTGTCATCCCTGCTGAGTAATTTCGGTAATTTGATAAATCTGCAATACCTGAATTTGAATGGTTGCACCATGTTGAAGATGTTACCAGATTCTTTTAAGAAGCTGACACTCCTGGAATATCTTAATTTAGAAGGCTGCTTTCAGCTCATCATCAAGTCGGAGTTACATGTTCTGGAAGACATGACAAAGCACAGGTATTTGAGTCTTAATGGTTGCAGGAAATTGTTTGCCTTCCTGGGATACATTGAGCGCCATCCCACAAGAATTTTGTCATCTCCAATTGCTGGAGCACCTGGAGATACAAGGGTGTAGAAATCTGTCATCCCTGCTGAGTAATTTCGGTAATTTGATAAATCTGCAATACCTGAATTTGAATGGTTGCACCATGTTGAAGATGTTACCAGATTCTTTTAAGAAGCTGACACTCCTGGAATATCTTAATTTAGAAGGCTGCTTTCAGCTCATCATCAAGTCGGAGTTACATGTTCTGGAAGACATGACAAAGCACAGGTATTTGAGTCTTAATGGTTGCAGGAAATTGTTGTGCCTCTCAGAATTAACAAAGCTCTATTTAAGAGGAACCAGCTTGAAGGAACGGCCAGGTAACATCTTTCAGCTAACCAAGTTAACTGAGTTGGTGATAGGGAGTGAGTTCTTGACAACCTGCCAAGTTCTCTTGGAAATTTGTCATCTTTAATTACACTTAGAATCCAAGGGTGTAAGAAGTTGGAAGCTTTATCAGAATCTCTCGAGCATCTTAATTGTTTAAGAGATTTATATATAAGGCAGTCAGGAGTGAAGTGTTTACCAAAATCATTTATCCATCTTCAAAATTTGCAGATATACTACACCCCAATCAGGGAGTTGAGTTTTGGGTTAGGGTGCATGCTCAAGAAGATAAATCTACAGGGCATGAAAGTGTCCAAGATTTCTATTAGTGGAGATAGTTGTCCCTTCCTTGAGACTCTTCTCCTTTAATGAAGATCTAAACAACTTGGAAACCCTGCCAGCAACGTTGAAGATCATAAATATTTTTTACTGTAATGCCCTGATGGACATCACAGGTGCATGTGGCCATAAAAACCTCCAGAAACTGCAGATAGTGAACTGTGAAGAGTTAGACGGGGTTCCATGTTTTGCAGAATTAGTGTCTTAAGAAATTTTCAGATTGGAAGGTAGCAACAAGGTGAAGAAAATAGCTGGTCTACAAGAGTTACGATCATTGCGGGAGCTGACAATAGAGTTAGATGGGCTTCCAAGTCTTGCAGAATTCACATCTCTAAAAACATTTGAATTGCAGAAGTGCAACAAATTGGAGAAGATAGAAAGTTTAAAGCATTTGAAATCACTGGAGAAGCTCCAGATAAGTGAGTGTCCAGAGTTGGAGGTGCTTCCAAGTCTTTCAGAAATCACTTATCTAACATAAATTCAATTGAAAAAATGCTAGGTAACATCTTTCAGCTAATCAAGTTAACCGAGTTGGTGTAGGGAGTGAGTTCTTGACAACTTTGCCAAGTTCTCTTGGAAATTTGTCCTGTTTAACTACACTTAGAATCCAAGGGTGTAAGAAGTTGGAAGCTTTATCAGAATCTCTCGAGCATCTTAATTGCTCAAGAGATTTATATATAAGGCAGTCAGGAGTGAAGTGTTTACCAGAATCATTTATCCATCTTCAAAATTTGCAGATATACTACACCACAATCAGGGAGTTGAGTTTTGGGTTAGGGTGCATGCTCAAGATGATAAATCTACAGGGCACGAAAGTGTCTTAAGATTTCTATTAGTGGAGATAGTTGTCCCTTTCTCGATTCTCTTTTCCTTTACTAAGGATCTAAACGACTTGGAAACCCTGTCAGCAACGTTGAAGATTATAAATATTTTTTACTGTAATGCCGTGAAGGACATTTTAGGTGCGTGTGGCCATGAAAACCTCCAGAAACTGCAGATAGTGAACTGTGAAGTGTTAGACGGGGTTCCATGTTTTGCAGAATTAGTGTCTTCAGAAATTGTCAGATTGGAAGGTAGAAAAAAGGTGAAGAAAATAGCTGGTCTACAAGAGTTGAGATCTTTGCGGGAGCTGACGATAGAGTTAGATGGGCTTCCAGGTCTTGCAGAATTCACATCTCTAAAAACATTTGAATCGCAGAAGTGCGGCAAATTGGAGAAGATAGAAAGTTTAAAGCATTTGAAATCACTGGAGAAGCTCGAGATAAGTGAGTGTTCAGAGTTGGAGGTGCTTCCAAGTCTTTCAGAAATCACTTATCTAACATCAATTCAATTGAAAAAATGCCAGTTAACATCTTTCAGCTAACCAAGTTAACCGAGTTGGTGATAGGGAGTGAGTTCTTGACAACCTTGCCAAGTTCTCTTGGAAATTTGTCCTCTTTAACTACACTTAGAATCCAAGGGTGTAAGAAGTTGGAAGCTTTATGAGATTTCCTCGAGCATTTTAATTGCTTAAGAGATTTATATCTAAGGCAGTCAGGAGTGAAGTGTTTACCAAAATCATTTATCCATCTGGGAGTTGAGTTTTGGGTTAGAGTGCATGCTCAAGAAGATAAATCTACAGGGCATGGAAGTGTCCAAGATTTCAATTAGTGGGGATAGTTGCCCCTTTCTTGAGATTCTTTTCCATTAATAAGGATCTGAAGGTCTTGGAAACCCTGCCAGCAACATTGAAGATCATAAATGTTTTTACTGTAATGCCCTGAAGGACATCAGAGGTGCGTGTGGCCTTAAAAACCTCCAGAAACTGCAGATAGTGAATTGTGAAGAGTTAGACGGGGTTCCATGTTTTGCAAAATTAGTGTCAGAATTTTTCAAATTGGAAGATAGCAACAAGGTGAAAATATAGCTGGTCTACAAGAGTTGAGATCATTTCGGGAGCTGAGAACAGAGTTAGATGGGCTTCTAAGTCTTGCAGAGTTTACATCTCTAAAAACATTTGAATTGCAAAAGTGCAACAAATTGGAGAAGATAGAAAGTTTAAAGAATTTGAAATCACTGGAGAAGCGCAAGATGAGTGAGTGTCCAGAGTTGGAGGTGCTTCCAAGTCTTTCAGAAATCACTTATCTAACAAAAATTCAATTGAAAAAATGCCACAAATTAAAGAAGATAGAAGGTTTGGAAAGTCTGAGGTCACTGGAGACTCTGAACTTCGGTGATTATCCAGAATTTGAAAGGCTTCCAAGTCTTGAGGAATTAACTTCTCTTAAAATAATTGATTTGAGAATGTGCCACGAATTGGAGAAGATGGAAGGTTTAGACCTTTTGAGATCACTAGAGAAGTTGGAAGTCAATTCCTGCTGGGATTTGCCGTGTATGGTCAGCATGGAGTACTGTGAGAGATTGAAGACGCTGGTAGTCGTTACAAACGACAGATCAGATGTTGAACCATAAAATAGTAACATACAGGTAAAATAATTTTTTTGAAATAGAAATGTGAAAGTCTATTTATTATTATTGAGTCATTTGATTTTGTGCACCCCCCTCAAATTGTAAGCAATGTGCAGAAATGGCCAAGGGATGTGATAATATGCCCGAGGGCAGTATTTGATGTGGGCTCGCTGAAAAAATTCTCTGAATTGCCAAATGTATCTGTTCTTGACTACTTTGAAGTGGTCGAAGTTGGAGGTTTGTTTCAATTGAGGACGGAGAGGTCTGCCAATGCCAATGCTATTCTGATATGTTTTATTATAGTTTGTGTTTATCCCAACTTAAACTTCCATATATCTGGGATTACACCCAATTATTTTGTTACCGAACTGGGTAAAGGAAAATGGGTATGGATTGGTGTCTTCACACAAGGTTCCGAATTGCTTCATTGCAAAGGTAGTGAGTGGTGAATTAGTTTTATTTATTTATGTAAAAAAGTAATTGTAATTTTTTTAAAAATATAAAATTGTATATTTTTTTTAGAGTTGTATAATTGTATAGATTTTATAGTGATTGATAGTTTTTAAAAGCTCAAGATATTTATATAGGACGATTTCATAAATATTAACATCTATAAACGGAATTGATTGTTGAATTAATTGTATAGATATAAATGATAATTATACATTTTCTTTTGAATTTTGAATTTAATTTTGTTTGTGTGTATGGTTATCCATATCTAACATAAATTTATAGTTTTTTAAAGTATATAGATATTTGGATAGAGTGACTTTTATAATTATTATTTTTAGTTGGAGTTACATAAATATGGAATATGACTATTTTATAAGTAATATGGATTGGATTACATACATGAATTGTAAGCATTCTACAAGGAAATGACATAAGAAGATGAAAGTTTAGTGGAAGATTTTCATTGAAAATCTGAAACTTTTTAAGATAGTATGTAACAAAATACAAAATATGGTACATATTATAAAGTAGTTAAAAATCTTATTATAGAAAATAATTTTTAATAACATAAATTATAATAGCTGTTTTCTAATAATTGATGTATATAAAATTGCAATTAAGTATTTATATATATATATATATTTATAATTTAATATCAATGTACCACGAAATTAATTGTTATTATATTGTAATTATTTAATTAAAAATTAAATTCTAAAGAAAATATGAAAAATAAGACATATAAGCAAGAAGTTGAACAAAAATCATATAAATAAGATTGAAAGAAGCAATTTTTTTTATGTTCTTGATTTCCATCTTCTAGCTATCTCCTAGTAGAGTCCTTTTCCAAGGCAAAGGTTCTATAAGAAGTTTACTTATTTAGATTGGATGCACTAAAAATATTTAAACTACTCTAGATGTTATCAAATAGTGAGTGAAATTATTATATTGTATTAGGATTAAAAGGACATGATGGGGGATGTATGTTGGATAGTAGATATGGGGTTGAAAGATAGTAGGATGCAAGGATGGGATTTGATGACATGAGGTAAGATCATGAGACCAAGGGGAACCAAGACCAATGGTTGTACACACCATGTTGGAGTGTGAAGCTTTGGGTTAGGATGTGGTTTTGATTTCAATGGGCTAATTGAGGCTATAGATTTTGAAGATGAAGGGGCCCAAAATTTATTAAGGATGTTTAGGAGGGGGGGTTGAGATTGTGGATTTTGGGATGTAGGGACTCAAAATAGATGTGGGATGATTAGGATGGGGATGCGTGGATTTAGATGGAGAAATTTAGGATTGGGATGCAAAGTTGGAAGCTCCTTTTGAATAAATCCCTTTTTATTTGGGGATCCACATTTTATTTTGTGCTTGCTTTTTAATTAGTGAGATTTGGTGGATTTACTGATCTATATTGATTTTGGATTAGATTTTCATATTTTTGGATTTAGTGGAGGAAGTAGCCTTTGGAGGAACAAATGGGGATGCAGAGTTGGAAGATACTTTTTATTTGGGGATACACATTGTTTTTGTACTTGCTTTGTCTTTGGTGGGCCTTGGTGGCCTTTTCGATCTGTTTTGATTTTGGATCAAATTTTTCTTTGTATGTGTATGTTGGCACATTGTGACATGGTGATCTTTGGATCTTTTTGGATTTGTTACTTTATATGTTTTGGCATCCAAATTGCTTTCAAAGACAAAGGCATGGTCCCATGGGGATATAGTATCTTGAAATCCTATGAATTGGGCGATGGTTTCATCATCTTGGAACAAGTACCATGATATATGTGTTTGTTGGTCCTATTGGGGATTTAGGGGATGGGTGGTTAAGATCAATGCATGTATTAGTGATGGAGATGATGGGGTCAATGAAAGGATTGGTGATAGAAATCTCATGAGAAGAGTGACAAGAATCACCTATTTTGATTTTGATTTTGGAAGAAGTTTCCTTAGCCTTAGTGGAGGAGTGACTAACATCTTTGTCATGAGATATATAGTCAAGGCCTTGACATCCTAGATTTGCTTTTATTTGGATGGGTTTTAAGATGCCTTGCTCATGGAGGCCTAACCCTTTGCCTTGATAATGCATATTTTGACTAACTTGATTTTTGATAGCATACTTGTTGTTTTGGAAACATGACACAAATTCATTGTTAGATGGGAAAGGAGTAGTGGTGGTGATAGTGGAACCAAAATGGTAGAATTATGGTTCATGGATAGGTTCAATTTGGATAATTTGATCTTGAGATGGTAAGGGATCATGAAAGGGATTAGTTGGATTCTTGGATCGAGGAAATGTGTGGGCATGCTTTGGAATAAGCTCTTGACATATATGGATTTGTCTAGATGATATAAGGGAGGACTGGTGTTTTGTGTTGTTAGTGATTAGTGTATGCATGGACTCTTTGAATTGTGCAAATGGATGGGAGAGGGATTTTTGGTATTTATGGATGGTGGATTTAATGGATTTGAGGTATTTGGGATTAATGACCACATAGTCAATTAGACATTTCAATGGCATGTGATTAGTGATGTTATGGGATGACATAACTTCATTTGTTCTTTTTGGCCTATGGTTCTTTGTGAATAGTCCTTGGAAGAAATACATAAATGTGACATTATTTGATTGGTGTTTAGGTTAGGATGGCTTGGAAAGTGAAGGTTTTGAGGATGAAGGGTTAGCATAAGAGGTGGAGGCCCTATAAGGCACTCATGTGCGATGGGGAATTGGAATATATATTGATGATGCATGCCTTGTTTAGAGATGAGTTTCCCTTGTCAAAGGTAGGGTAAAGATGATCGAAGGATAACTATTGAGGATTAGTTTTGAATATGGATTGGTGATGTAGAACTTGGGTTAGAGATGGGTTTACCTTCTCAAGGGGAGCATAAGAATGACTAATGGATATATATTTAGACTCAACAAGATGTCTTGTGCTAGCCAGTTCTTAGTTTTGATAATTGATGGGTGAGTGATTAGAGCTGATGGCAAGCTTTCTTAAGGCAATACTATCTATGGGTTCATGAGGGAATTCATTGATGGGTGAGGGATTAGAACTTATGTCAAGCTTGTTTGAGGTAATGCTATCTAAGGATTCATGATGAATTTATCTCGGTCCACAAGACTCTCATTATTTTCATAGGGGTCATGTTCTTCTTGATTGACAAAACTAGCATCATCATGATCAAAGAAGGGGTTGTTAGGTCATCACTTGGAGATTCATCAAAACAAAATGAAGTCATAATTTTGAATTTAAACTTGAGATAAAATTTGATGGGGGCTAGATTAGGTTAGGATTATATTATATTAGACGTAGATAGGGTTTCTTGGAATGTAATTGGATAAAGGATCAATAATCAAGACCTTTTAAGATGATTTTTGTTGATTAATGCTTTATATTTCAGATAGGCTAATTTCCTAAGCAATTTTGATTTAATGTAAGATATTTATATTGATTGGGTTTCGATTCGTGTTGATTGGATTAAGGGATGATTGATTAGGGATTATATTCATATTTGGATGAGTGGATTGGAGTTCATTGAGATGTCCTTAGAATTTAAACTTTTTCTTGTTTTCAATTTTATTACCTAAAGTTTTGGATTATGATGTAGATTGGATTGTGAATAAGAATTGAACTTGGATGAGGGGATTGATTAGATTATATAATTTAGATTACAGATTAGGATGAGGGGATTTAAGATGAAAATTATGGTGGATGAAGGTTGGGAGTTTAATTAAGAGTATTTTTTATGAGTTTGATTTTGATTACTCTAGAGGTTGATTTTTATTTTGATGGCAGATTTGGATGGATGAATTATAATGAATTGGATTAGTATGGGGTGGATTAAAATTAGATATATAATTTAGATCATAAATTTTAAAATTTAGAATTGGAAAAATGATTAAAATAAATTGTAACAACTAATTATTTACAATTTGAGAGCACATAATAGGACCACAAACATGATCCAATTTAGTTGATATGGCTTAATATTGCATATAAAATTATCATTGGCACTAATATAGATTCTCACTGAGATAATATATGTATATGTAAAAGTATGTGCTGCGAAAGAATAGTGTTGGCATCAGGTTATGTGAGTGCTTATGTTTGAAATTTCCTTAACTGTGAGTAAGTCTTATATTTTGAGTTAACAAAACTAAAAATAATTAAAGGGATTGCATTGAATTTTGATGATTTGATCACTAACTATCTCTTATATTTGACACAAGAAAATGTGTGAATCTATTTGATATATACCTTTTTGCTAATATTTGGTACTAAAATTAACAATAAATGTTGATTTTGTTATCATTGATACACAATATTAATAGATGATGACTAATGCTTCATTTGAGTAAGACCTAAGAAATATTTTTGTGTTATTTTAATTTCACTAATTACATCTTTTAAAGAAATTTATTTGGCGTCTCTTGGCTATGAATATCTCAAAAGTATAAGAAAGGTATAAAAAGAGTTTTTCTGTAGTGGATAAAAACTTGGAAAAAATTAGTTCACCCAAATGTAATATTTTTTTGGTTATCAAGTTAGAATAAATGCTTCATTTTGGATAATATCATAAAGTGATGATCTCTTAAGCCCTCTAGATGTGTTTTATGTGAAGAAGTGGTTGCTCATTTTTCTGTTTTAGCTCTCTTTTTCCTTAGAAATATGGATTTTGTGGTGTAGAATTTAGAATATACCTATTATTTATATACCTCTTCTTTATTTGAGTTATGGGATAGCATGAGACATCCACTTATAATTTTTTTTTTTTGTTATTATGTGGGATCTTGGTCCCATTTTTATTCTATGGTGGATTTGATTAGAAAGAAATGGATAAATTTTCCAAGAGCATTAGAGTCGTCTCATTCAAGTTTATTAGGGGATAAATCTTTTATTCAAGGAGACTATCGAGACCAAGTTTTCCACTAGAGGATCTTTTCCCTCTCTTGATTCAACTAGCCATATTTAGAATGTTGTGCAAGTGAATATTTCTAAGAAGGTGAATAGTATTGATAAGTGGTTTCCACCTACTTTGGGTCTCTTCAAAATTAATATTGATGGCTCATCAAGGGGTCACCTAAGGGTATCAAAAATTTGTAGATAATCAATGTTTGGCTCTATGTTTCTAAGATAATCAATGTTTGGCTCATTTTTTTCACTATATATATGGGAAAATTTATAAATAATAAAATAATGTCTCATGCTCTTCTTGTAGCTTTAGCCAAAGCTTGTGAATTGGGATGGAAAAATGTTATTTGAGAGATGGAATCCATGAATTTGGTGGTTCTTTTAAATAAATGGATGTCTTCGATAATTTCCTATTAATTGTGATCTCTAGTTGAGTAGATGCCATGTTTGGTTCCTAATTTTGATTTTATTTATTTAATACATATTCAAAGCAAATGTAATAAAGTGGTTGATTGTTTGGCTAGATGGGAATCTAAAAATGTTGGTAAATGTAATGTCTAATTGGTGTTCCTTTCCTTTAGACAAATTTGAGATCCTTCTTCAATTGATTTGGCATGACTA
>VDFB02335328.1:0-55604 GCA_007258455.2 Sequoia sempervirens
TGAAACCTAGAGGAATTAGGAGTGTAGACATAGGACCATAGGACTATGAAAGATTTTTTTCAACCCCTGTAGCTAGACCCAGTCACCCTTGGGTGAATGAGTCTTAGAGGACACTCAACAACAAAATTTTGGTGAAAGGTGCAAAAATAATTAACCTTCTCAAATCCGCCAGAAAGTTATAGGTTATGTTAGATTAAGGTTTAAATAGTGATTTCAAGTGTTTGCATTTTTGGGTTTATTTACTATTTTTGTTCTTTCTCTAGATTAAGGTTTAAATAGTGATTTCAAATGTTTGCATTTTTGGGTTTATTTACTATTTTTGTTCTTTCTCCTAAAAGTGTTGTTCCAATAGATTTACCTTGTCCAACATCATAAGGAAAACAACAAAATCTCCTTCAAGGATGACTCGCCTAAGGGTTGAAATTCAATCTTGACCTAAGGGATCTCTTTTTCCTAATGAGATATATGAAAGATAGGTTCATTACACCCCATTTTTCCCTTTCTATTTTTAGTAAATTATTGGTGAACCCCCATTTTAATAAAAAGAAACTATTTTCCTATTTCATTTTGGTGAACTCGACATTCTTGCACTATAAATTTTCTGATTTGGAGTCCATTCAAACACTAGATCTAGGATTTGCATTAGTTTGCATTGCATTGCATCTAATTTAGGGTTGTTAACATTGCAATAGTTTGCATCTCATTTAGGGTTTTAGGTTTCCATTTTGCATCCTTTAAAATCTAAAAAATTCAAAAATTTGCATGCATATTACATTGATTTTGCATAGGACTTACATATTAGTGTATGTTCAATCATTCATATTCAAGAATTGAGTCAAATTGCATTTTCAAAAGTGTCATATTTTCCATCATCTATCATTCATTTCACTTGCATTTAGACATTAAATTTTGGAAAAATCAATCACTAAAAGTACAGTTTATAACCTAAAATAGGAAACCCTAGATCTGAACTTCAAACTCAAATTTATTTTTTTGTAACCCCTGTGCTAAGACCCACTCACCCTATGGAAAATGTGTCTTGTAAAAGTGCTATTTCAAACTTTTAGGCAGTGATTTATCTCTATTTTCTTCATTCTAACCTATTATTCAATTTGGGTTTTAATTTCAAAAATTAGAAAATAATGGCATTGTTTAAATTAGGTTTAATTGATCTAATTGAGTGCATTGTTTGGAAATAAAAATTGGCATTAAAAACATATCATTTTTATTATCTTGCATTCCAAAATAAAAAAATATTCATTTATCAGATCTAAAATTTTGCATAAAAATTAATCATGGACATGTGTGTGGGTAATATATGGAAACCTTAAGATCTTTGGTAGATGTTTTAAGTTGTGTTTTTGGTGAAGACTCGAATGCAATTGAGACTATTAATGAACCTTCACCTCCTAATTAATTTCCTCATGGAGTGTAAATTTTAGGTCAAGATAAAGATAACATGCAACAATTCATACAAGACTCCTTGCACAACCTTGAGAATAATGCATCATTTTATCCATCCATGCAAACACCACCTATAAACCCATAAATTTATATGTTAAACCTCTTACATCCTAAAATGGAAGCACAAAGCAAGCCTAAACCATCAATCATTAATGAACTTGATCACAAGGGTAATAATGATACTCTTCTATCTTATGTTCATCGAGTTACTAATACACCCATTAACTTATAAGAGAGTTATGGTCAAGGCTTTAAGATATTAAGAAAACAAGGATGTGACATAACAAATGAGCATGAAATTCACAAACTATTAGAGAAAATACCATCCCAGGATACCAAGGGATTAGGATATCCAGATCTTCCCCCCCTTCCACATCTCCCAAGAGATAAGGTGTTCTCTTTCACAAGATCATTTCAAGAGACCAACTAATACCACATAAGGATGATAGGATCACCATAGATCCTCCTCCCCCACTTCTACCTCAACAAGTTTCCCAATCAAAAAAAAGACGAATTCCTTATAAACTCAAGAAATTGCAATTCCCTTGTCCTATGTCTGAAAATGAAAAATCCTTACACACACTTCTTAACCAAGGACTTATAACATTGCCACCTCTCAAGGAAAATCAAAAAGGAAAAAGTAAAAACATGACTCATTGTTAATATCATAGAACTCTTGGGAATAGTACTGATGAGTTTCATGCCTTAAAGAGGAACATTAGCAAATTTGAACCATTTTCATAGGAATATGTTTGTATAATCCCTTAGCAATTAATTTCTTTGCTCCTTTTCATGTGAAAGTTGTAGGATCATAGTATACTCACTATTGTTTTTTTTACATTTATTGTAAACCATTTCCATATTGCAAGGAGATCATTCTCATCACCCATCTTAGCTCATCGGTGTCCTGCACTTAGTGGAGGAAAGGAGTTTGATATACTTGTCCTAGTTTGGCACTTGTCATTGTGCCTTTGGCTATTTTTCTTGCTTCCACATATGATGAACAAGATTGGGATGTAGATCACCTGCTATAGGTTGACTCATATGTTCCATACTAGTATTTTCTTTGTGTCCTTTGTGATTGCATGTGTATAATGTGATCCCCCGTATAGTGTTGTTAGACGTGTTTTTATATGTTTGTGAGCCTACTTTGGATGACCCTTGTCACTCCATTGATGCAAAGATACAAATGAAGCAAATATTTCATAGAATTCTTATGTTTGTATCTACATTAACCTTTATCTTTGTCTTGCTTTTTCCTTTTGGGGATGACACAAGGTGTCAATACATTCAAGTCTCTTCCATGTTGACCCAAAATATTCTCTATGTTCTCTCTCTCTATGTGTCATTATTAATTTGTGTTTGTTGTTCCATGAGTTATTTGGGGAATGATGATTCCAAGCTTGATTATATCATTGTTGCAAAGACATACGCTGACACTAGATCCATGGATCCCTTATGTGTTATCTTAGGATTGTATATGGGGGGAAACCCTCCTTTCCATGGTGTAGCTATATCTTGGAAACATATGTTTTACATAGGGATAAGTTTCGAATAAATCTCTCATGTTCTGGCATTTATCATATTCTACTTTATAATGATTGCTTGCAGAATGATGTTTAGAAATTTCTTTAAAGTGGGGGTATGCATGTCCCTGCTCATTGTTTGTTTCAAAGTGTGGTCTTCTTACTTCACATGATGTTTCTTATTGGTGGTGCCATTGGGTTTGATTTCCTAAAATATTGTGACCTTTCTTGGCATATGACATTCCTCTTAGTGGTGATGTTATGGATTGTATACCCTAAGTTGTGAATCTTTAATCCTCAACTAGTCCACTCTTGGAGACATTAGGCACAATGTTCCCTAAGGTGAGATATTTCATAAACTAATAAAAAATGCTTTGAATATCCTATTGCATGTATCAAGGCCAACAAGGATAACACAACTTGCTTTCCAATGGAGCTTTTTTCATGAGTGCCTAGTATAACGCAACTTACTAGCCTTGTGACCATTTTTTTGGTGCCTTATCAAAGTCATCAGGAGGTATAACTTTGGTATAGTTAGTACAATGGGAGTCTAGACTTGGCATGACTTCCTATTAGACACTTTTTGGGGCTCACCTAGTGGACAACGGATTTCACTAGCCCATGTGAGAACATTTTGTTTGCATAGTGGACAAGGGGTTTCCACATGTAAAAAAAAAATTGACAAATATCCAAGGCTTGATCCATACCAATTTCACAAAAATTTGAGGCTTGATCTATCCCCTCTCCCCTCTCTTTCTATTCTCTCTAATTTTTCCATTGTATGCTTGTGTATCTTGTCTTGATATTGCATATTTAGCAAAGGTATGTGTCTCTTTGTGCCTTTGTTGGTTTTTCATGAGATCTTAGATCTTGGGAGCTTGATCATCCTCCTTGACATTTTTTGTCTTACCTTTCCAACAATTGTACAATTATACCTCTCTTCACGCTTGATTTTCTACTTCAGTGTGAATTTGATGTAGGGCTCATCCTCTCACTAAAGTGGGGGCTAAATGTAGTGTCAAAAAATTTAATCCTTTAGATTTTCACACTATGTTTGGGTCCCTTAATTAATTGGACTTAATTAAGCCTCTAATTGTCCCTATTTTGTATATACAAGCCTAATTAATTGTAATTTTTGAAAGGGGAATCATGATTTAATTAATGAAATTATCATTTTTATTACCTTGAAATGAATAGGTCCTAATAATTTAAGTCAAGACCCATTCACCCTTGGGTGAATGGGTCCCCTTTAAGATCACAAATCCAAATTTTTTAAATATGTTTTTAGCAGTATCTTAAGGTCCTAAATTCAAGTTTTAAGTGTCGGCTTGCAATGTTTAATTTTCAAGAAATTAGAAAATTGCCTATAAAAGCAAGGTCTTTTCATCAATTCAAATCCTACAAATTCATGAGAGAAAATATTATAGAAAATATTATTGTGAAAGGTGTTCAAGAGCAAATTTATCAAGCATTTGTTGTAGTATTCAAGAACTCAAGCATCATGTCAAATTTATCAAGCATCATGCATTTTTTTGGAGATGAAATTGTGATGTAGGTTTCAAGCATTCAAATCAAGATTTAACTATCAAGATCTCACATCATAAATCAAGCCACTTCATGCAAGATCAAGACGTTGGAGAGATCTACTAAGTTTTAATCTTTCAAGGGTTTCAAATCAAGGGTTTGGTGAGTTGCAAAATAGAACTTGTTCATTCATCATTCCTTTCATGTTTCATTGTTTCAATTCATGGTATAGTTACCAAAATGGGGTTTGATCTAGGAAAACCCCCATTCACCAAAAATAAATAATTTTTCCCTCTTGTGTGTTTTACAAATCTTAGGTTGAAGAAGGACTGAAGATCTATCAAAGGAGTTAAATTGTCAAAGTTGTCAAAATTGTCTTTAGGGTAAACGTACGAAGATGATTCCACTTAAGGTGGAATTCTTAGCCTTAGAAAAAATTCCAAAATCAAGCTCAACGAAATGGGATCCTGATTTTTAATAATTAGGATCCCATTTAGCTTTGGGGTCCCGAACCTAAAATTAAAATGGGATCTTGATTTTTAAAAATCAGGATCCCATTTAGTTTTGGTGTGTCGAACCATCTTGAAGGAAACGAGATCTCGAATTTAGAAAATGAGATCACAATTTTTAGAAAATGGAATCCCGATTTCTACGAATTGGGTTCCCATTTTCTAAAAATTGGGATCCCATTTCCTAAAGGTATTTTAAAAAAAAAACGTGACCTCATTTTTCACTATAGCAGTTCGGGATTCCAATTAAGCAAGAGTGATAGTGACTTCAAGGTAAGTCCTACCACCATTTTCTATGCATTTTTTGCATTTTTTTTATTATTAGTTATGAATCTAGGTTTTTTTTGCATTTTTTGTATTTATATTGTGTTTTTTAATTTCAATCCACCTAGAAAGAAATGAAACCCTCAATAGTTGAAATGAAACAAATAAAACAACAATGAAACCATCAATAATTGAAATCAAACAAAAAAATCAACCTTAAATTGAAACCAAACATTAAAATCAACCTTAAACCCTAATGAAACAAAAAAAATTACCTTTCAAACCAAAAAACTTACCTTTAAACCCTAAATTAAAATCAAACAAAAAAAATTCCTTTGTAAACCAAGAAATTTTCAAGGTTTAATTTGCATTGCTTCATGTTTTAAATATGAATGCTTGAATATTTCAAAATGAAAAAAATTAGTCGTATTGCTTTATGTTTTAAATTTGATTGTTTGACTATTTTAAAATGGAAATTTTTCATTTGCATTGCTTTATCTTTTAAATTTATATGCTTGAATATTTTAATTTCTGAAAATTATATTTCATTTGCATATTAATATCTACTCTCTAACATAATAACATACATATATTTTTCTACCAGAGAAATCCTTGAACCTCCTTTATGATTTAGGTTTAAAAATCTCACAAGGAAATTTGGAATCAAACTACTCAATATTATTTTTTTGGCATGAACTCTCAATAACTTTCCAAAATAGAAAAAAATCATAAATGTGCAAAACTTTCCACCTATAAACATTCAAGAATTCATAATCGTTTCCTCATCCAAATCAATCACTTCAAACATTAACATGATGTATTCTTAACACTAACTCAAGCTATGCTCAAAATTGAAAAATCCAATTTCAAATTATGGTGAAATGAAATAAATTTCTATAGCACAAATTGGTAACTATAAACTAATAAAAAATAAATAACTAAACTAAGATCACTTTTCTAAAACAATGCAAGATTAGGTCACACTACCTATGGATGTTCCTACATAAATGTTGCATAACATGTAAAGACCACTAGATGCATTGAGTAGTAGACTAAACTATAGACTAGATCCTTCCTATCAAAGAAATAAGACCAAAAGTATACTCATCAAACAACCTGGTTTCCTAAAAAATAACCACATATGTAAGGGAATATATGAGAAAGTTAAAAACCACCTTCCTCTTGTTAGGGGTGTTAAGGCCTCAAACATTTCAAGAGAGGCTTCTCATGGAAGGGGAGTATGAAGGCTTCTCATGATAAGATCATGCAAGATTATAATATGAATGAGATTTCATGAGAGGGTGATCAGTCAAAACAAGAGCTATCTAAATCAACTATTCCACAAGAAAATAGTGTCATGTGAAGAAAAAATGGTTTGCTAAATGATTCAACAACATTGCACAGTACGGGTATAATTCAAAGGCTCTACGCATCTTTCCATCCCTTCATGAACACTACCTTGTTCACTAACTTGCAAGTCCATTATTCCAAGGGTCACCCAAGCTTCAACATTTTTCAGGTTCTAGCTATCATCATACTCAAAATGAAGAACCCCAATGTTGTTTAACAATTCAATAAATGGCCGGTATTGGCATGGTGTGTTGGTTTAAACGTGGCATTGTTGTTCTTGCCACCAAGGTTCAAACCCGGGGTTGGGGTGGTATTATTGAATGGTTGTATTCTGGTTCATAGCTCTAGTCAAAAGCGTTTACCCCTTGAATAAAAAATTAAAAAAACAATTCAATAAATGATTTTCTCTAAATATAGGAATTTATATAAATTCATGGGTAGACCATGGATACTATCCTAAATTGTCAAAAGTGGGTTTTAATATAGGGAGAATGTAGCACTATACATTACATAAAACATAATATTAGGTGTGATAGATCCCAAAGTGATAGGAAAAGTAATTAAAAACCACAAATTTCATTGAACACATTGTCAAATTCTTTGATGATAAGTTCAAATTGTGGTTACTGCAAAGCTTGTTATGTTTTAACTTTCTACTCTATCTTCCCTTAATAAATGGTTTAAGGTATTTAGAAGGAACTCATTTTGGAAGCCTTTTTTCAAAATGCAACTAACATTGCAGTTATATCATGACTAGCTCAACCAATAAGAATTTTATAAAACATTGCAACCTTTTGGTAACCCTTTAAAATATTAACTATTGGCATATGGCTCTTAGAGATCATTTCTAGCTACTTGTGTTGTCATTGATGGCAACTAGTGTTAGCAGTATGATCCCCAGTATCAACATTGTTTATAACGACACGGAAACTAAGACTCTGTAATCTACCAGCAGAAAGAATGAAGAACAGGACATCCAGTTGGAAAGTTGATCCGGTCACTTTTTTGGATCATTATTTCATGGTGTGGATCTCCAGGAAATCTTTCTTAGCATTTACACTATCCTCTGATGAGTTTTGTGGTATAGTATTAAGTCAGAGTTCGAGTTAAGAGATTCGGTAGCATGTTTCATGGTTTATTTTCCATTGTGTCTGATATGCTCCATATGGCATATCGTGGATATATGTGGAATATGTATTTTGTTATTTCCTATGTTTGGAATCTTGGTGTTCTTTGTCTCTCTGATGTGTTAATTGCTTGTGATTAATTTCTTGTCTCTCTGATGTGTTAATTTCTTGTCTGTCTAATGTGTTAATTGCTTGTGATTAAATAAAGATGGTTTAAGGGGATTTTTAAACATGTACCTTACATTTTGAAATTTATAATTTAATGTAGGTTCACTTATATAGATCATGGATCAATTTGATATTGATGATATCCTTAATCCACCTCCTCAGCCCCCTTCACCTCCACGCCCTCCATTTCCACCCCCTCCATCAACACCTCCACCTCCCCCTCCACCCCCTCCACCTCATAACCCCCCACCTCCACCACCTGGATCCGATGAGGCTCACTTGTGAGCATGGATCAATGATAAAGTTATATCCATTCAAGAGAAAATCAATGATATTCAAAATGAAGTGATTCCACCACATTTGATGCATTTTACATCTAATATGCAAAACGTTGTTGATGTTGTTAGGTCCATTGATGTGTACTTATACATGCATCAACAATGGTGAGAGGAGAGGAGATAATTCTATTATGAAAAGGAAAACAAAGAGATATGATGAGATGTAGCAGAGAGTCATGCAACACTTTATTAAGACCTAAAAAAAATGATGACGATAGTGAAAACACAATGATGTTATTAAATTTTGATGTCGGGGTTTTCATTGGATGATAAGACAAAAATTTGTTAATAGTATAATGATGAGATAAAAATTTAGTAAGAAATATTAAATAATCTATTAATTAATATGTATTAACTTTTTAGTTGGTTTTTTTTAATTATAATTTTTAGAGGTGTAGATGATGGATTACATTCACACATTTTGAACTTTTTTTAGAATTGTTTTTCAATATACTTAGTTTGTGATACATATATATAACATTTTTAAGTTGTAAAAAAAATTATATCAAGCAATAATTCACATGCTTAATAAATTTATTTGGCTTCAATATTGATAATAACATGATCATAAACATAAAAAACTACTATCACAATGTTATCATCATTAATTTTTATATATATATTTGAATCAGAACAACTCCTTACTTTATATATTTAACTTAATGAAATTTGGTTGCCTTGGGCAACTTCACTAAATTTCATTTCCTTTGTAGACACAGAAAATGTACCGATCGATCCTGTACACCTAATCTTGACTTTTTACTAACACCAATTCATCCTGGATCATCTCCTTTACTAATCCATTTAATTGAATAATCTTTATTCAATTAAATTCATCACATTTCAACCCTTAATTAAATAAATCAGTTTTATCTTATTAATTCATCTTTTCCCTTTTAATTAAATAATTCATTTCATTTAATTAAAGCTCTAAAGTATTTCTATTAAATTAAATAAATTAATCTTTATTTAATTTAATCTAACACCATCTTCTTTAATTAAATAAATCAAATCTTTATTTAATTAAGTCTAAATCATTTTCCTCTCATTTTGATCTAAATTAATCCAAAAGTCTATGTCAAAATGGTCAAATCAACTAATCTCCTTTTAAATTAATCAAATCATGATTAATGCTAATCCTAATCACTCAAATCCTCTAGCTTTTGCAACTTGCTCATGAAAATCATTTTAATTGATTTATTAAATCTCTAATTTTCATTCAAAAAGGCATCCAAAAGGGAATATTCTCCAAGTTTGAAAAATCCCTCCAAAAGGGTTTGTACATCCAACAAGGCATTTAAAACCTCTTACATGTCCTTTGCCTTGAGCCAAGTGGAATTAACTTCATTTTTCTTCTCCCTCCAACTTGTCATTTCATCCATTTTGAAATTCCACCTAATTGCATTTAATTGCACAATGACCAAAATGTGCTCCACCTTTGTCCACTCACATGTTGACAAGTGGCTTCATACTATTGGTTGGTCTTTCATCCCACTTTCATCCATTTTTCCTCATCCTCCATATTTCTCATCTATAAATAAGAGGCTCTCATTTGGATTTGGGATCCACAACTTCATGCAAAGACATTATCTTGAGATTTTGGATTTTCTCATCCATTATGAACATCCATTTTCACATTTTCATAGCTAGGTTATGCAGGAATTTCACCAAGGAAGCATCAAATCTTCATCAAATCATCATTCAAGCTTACAAGGGATTGGGAAAGGGCCATTTTCCACATCAAAATGGCACCAATTCCCCCATGGGATTGAGAGTTTGTTTGCATTAAATAGGATTTGAAAGCTTTATTTGTGTTATTCATTATATTTCTTATTTTGTCCATTTCAAATGAATTCCATGGGGAATGATGTTTCTAACTTGCATTTGGGACTAATTATGTGTTTGTTCTTTGTGTTTGTGCAGGTCTAGAATCACCATTCACACCCTTAAGCCATCATTTTGTCCTAGGACCTTAATTGATAGATCCCCTTAAGCCAACTTATGAGGACCTCTTAATCCATCACAATTTCTCCTCGTTTAATGTAATTTTTAATGAGATTTCACATCACATTAACAATTATTTATTTTTTCATTTGTAACATGCCTTAGACATAAATGAGTCTTAGGGATTTTTTCATTTGTATTCAATTAGATCATTTAAACTGAATGGTTTAAGTGGATTTTTAAGAAAATTGTTTTAGGGGATGAAACCCTAAACCCTAAAGTCGTCATTTTTTCCTAGGATAGTTAAGCCATATATCCCTTTAAAACTAGATACATAGGACCCCTTAAACCACCATATGCTATTAATTACCTCCTAAATGGACATTTTAAAAAATAGTATATATTTAACTTAATGAAATTTGGTTGCCTTGGGAAACTTCATCAAATTTTATCCCATTAAGCCATAATTTTCTCCTAGGACCTTAATTCATAGATCCCCTTAAGCCATCATAAATTCTTCTAATAAACTAATATAATTTTTATTGAGATTTCACACCACATTAACAATTATTTAGTTTTCATTTGCATGCCTTAGACATAAATGAGTTTTTTGTGTATGTTATAAGTTTATTTTTTAGTATGTACATGTATTAAAATCACATAGTTAGATCTTAAATTTTTGAAATTTATATGTGCATGGACAAGTTGAATGATGTGTGTATGCATTGCACATCCTATTTTTTATTTTAAACATGTATCTTAAATTTTGAAATTTGTATGTGCATGCTCAAGTTGAATGATGTATGTATATGTATGTATCCTATTTAAACAAATTCATGTACATTTAAAATTTAACTATTTCTTGTAATTTTGTACTTGTTTGTTAATTTTGTATAATTTAATGTAGGTTCACTTATAGATCATGGATCAATTTGATATTGATGATATCCTTAATACACCTCCTCAAACCCCCTCCACCTCATAACATCCCACCTCCACCACCTAGATCCGATGAGGCTCACTTACGAGCATGGATCAATGATAATGTTAGATCCATTCAAGATCAAATAAATGTTATTCAAAATGAAGAATTGATTCCATCACACTTAAGGCATTTTGTATCTATGATGCAAAACATTGTTGATGTCGTTAGGTCCATTGATGTGGACTTAGATAGGCATCGACAATGGCGAGAGGAGAGGAGACTATTTTATTTAGATGGTCTCTCCTATAAACAAATTTTGGACCTAAAAATTAAAAAATCCCATCTTGCACCTTATTTTGTCGACCCTATCACTAACCTACCCATTCTTGCAAATAAACCTAGAATATTGATGAGGTGGTGCAAACATCTACAAATGTCTACCAATTTTTGGGAGCAATGGTAGATGGTATTTGACCATCCACCACATGCTAATTTGGAGGTCCCTTTATAATTTTTAAGGAAATTATATAGAGTTTGTTTTGGGGAAAAAGCCCAATTATTTTGATTTTAAATCATTTCAGGGCATTGGTGGTGGCATGCCACAATAGACATTAGGGGCACAGGTTGATACCTGATGCCCCATGCATGCCCAACCTCTTGTAAATCCTCCTACTCCTACCATTACTACACTTTTGCATCATCGTGTGGTGGTATCACCTTAGGATCTTTGAGTACACCCGCAACCAACCTTGATGAGAAAACTTTTGTGATGACAACTAGGGATAGAGACCACAACCATGAAGGAGCATTGCATGGAGCCAGTCCTAGTACCACTCCACAAGTATCAACACCCCGCATATGTACTAGTTGTCGTCAAGTATGCTATGGACCTAATCATCCTACACCCAGTTTGGGTAGAAATTGAGATTTTGGTGGAGAATCGAGTGGCATTAGTTCATACATTGAGTTTCTTACTGTAGAGAATCACTCTGTAGACATTTCAACATAGGTATAAATATGCATGTACATGTTGAATTTATAAGAATTTTTTAAGCACACATGTTTTTAATGAACATGTATACCAAAAAAAATTGTAATGTTTTAACAATCAAATTGTTTGGTGTAAATGGTGACCACAAGGGCATCATCTACTCATCGAGTTTTTATGTCGACACCAGTGCAAGTTGGAAACCCTTATGGGGTATTTTGATTTATTTTTTAAATGAAATAATTTTTTAACTTGATTTTTTAATTTGTAATTCAATCATGAACATGTGTTTTAAATATTTATGCTGGTTCAAGGGAGTCAATCAACTTCCACATCGGTTCTACTTGAGAGGTTGTCGAGTGCTCCTCCATTGCCGGGCCTCTTGCATGAGGTGCAGGTACATGTATATTGTAAATTATTTAAAACTATACTTACAATTTTATATTTTGAATTAACTATATATCAAACATGCATGTACAAGTAAATTGTATGTGTTATGGATATGTATGTAGGTTGACACAACCATCAAAATGGGGATTAGACACACATTTGATGTGAAGGAAATTAAGGAGAGTGCATAATTTGTTGGTATTTTAAATAGATTTCAATTTACCCCTATTGGTACACTTGAATGTATATCTTAACCTAATTCAATTACACATTTAATTTAAATTTGACTTTGTAGGACTTTGTTGGTGGCACTTTCTACCTTAATGAGGTCACACCACCTCAACCAAGACATGCAAAGTAGCCTCATATGGTAATTTAAAATTTTGATTATATTTAAAGTCAATTATAAATTATACATTGTGAATAACTTAAATTAAATTTAAAATTGAATATATATATATATATATATGCTCATACATGTTAAATTATTTTTCTTGTATAGCATGAGACATGTCCTATAGCTAAGCATGTAGAGACAAGTCCTGCACTAGAGCATGCACAACAACCTCTTACGATATACTTTAAATATGATAAATTATAAATTCAATTCAATTCAATCATTTTTAATCGTCTTACATCTGATTTCAAATTTCTTTCTCTTGTATGTAGATTGATTCGGAGCATGTAGAGATAGGTCCAAATGCACCAAAGCATTTAGAGTAGCCTCACACAATAATTTAATTTTATGATAAATTATAAATTCAATTGTTATTAAATCATTTTTAATCGTCTTACATATGATTTCAACTTTATTTCTCTTGTATAGAGTGATTCAGGTCATCTAGGTAGTTAGCATGGTGTGAAGAGGTCTCTTGATTATAGAGACGATATGAGCTATATTATTTCATGGGTTGTATTTGATTATTTCATGGATTGAATATATGTATAAGTTTCTATGTTTAAATATTTTCATGGACTTAAAAAATGAGATTGCTTACCCTCAAAGTTTTTGGATTCCTGAAAAATTCTTCTGGATGAAGCCATTTGAGATGCACGCTAGGGTTGCAACGGCTTTGTTCACTACAAGCCGCAGGAATGCTGCTGGGGGTCCAGCCCCGTCTGAATGTCGATGCCCAGGGGTAAGCGCTGGAGGCGGGGGATACGGAGTGGAGACGTTTTCCAGAGAGGAGGCAGGGAAACGGCGGGGTGAGGATGGGAAAAAATCTGGGATTCCTAAGCACCATGTAACATGTAATACCATTGCAGAGGCAAAGGCGCACGGGGGGGCCTCGGCATCAAGCAACAGGGGAGGTTTTTGCAAAGGTAAAGTCACAGAAACCCATGATTTCTCTGCAGGAGAGATAGAAAAGGAAGTTTTTCATAATGTTCAAGTTTTTTCAAATTTAGGAGTGATTGGAAGGTTCAGGGGTTTATGGCCTAGCTTATGTGATTTACACCATTGGATATCTGAACACTGAGAACCCATAGTAGATGGCTGCATTCAAATCTATCCAGCTGCCAGAGGTTTTTTCATAGTGGTGTTTGAATCTGTGGCTGATAGGAACAAAATTTTGTTTGATTTCTTCTGGAGCTGAGAGGAGAAATTTTCTCTTTCTTTGAAGCCCTGGCATCAAGCTTTTAACCCTGCAACAGAGACCTTTGATAAAGTCCCAATGCGGGTAAGACTTCCAAACTTGCCTCTCCATTTTTGGTTTGAATCTTGTTTGGAGGCCATTGGAAACTCTTTAGGAGAGTTTTTGATGATCGATGAGGGCTCTTCAAATCTATTGCATTCCACGTATGCCCGGATTTTGGTGGAGATGGAAATTTCAAAGTCTCTTCCTAAAGAGATTTCAATTAAAACTTCCAAAGGATGTTGGGCACAACCTTTGGACTATGAAGGAGTACCTTTCTGTTGTCGGAGGTGTTTCCAAACTGGCCATATAGCTGCAAACTGTGCAAAACCCAGATGGGTCAAACCAGCTACTTGGTGGCAGGGGGCCTCAAGGAAGCACTATGCTATTGAAAAGCAAGACAGCAGTTTGAAACAGCAAGATAAGATGAATCCAGAGGTTGTGGGAAATTATTTTCAGCCACAGTGAAATAGAGGAACAGGAATGTGGGGGGGATCAGGTTTGGTTGAGATGCCTAGCTTGAAAGATGTTGATGAAGGAAAATCTTGTGAAGGCAAAGCAACGGTAACTCATCATGGTGCTAAAACCTCGGAATGTAGGGAGAAATCAGGCTCTTTGAAGAAGAAAGAAAAAGGGGTAAGTAGTGAAGAGGGGGAAGGGCAGAATGTGCAACCAGTGGAAGTCGATGCTTGGATACGACATGAAGCATCAGAAGATAGGCAGATTGAGGAGGCTGAAACGATAAATGATGAGTTTTCAGCGAAGGGAAGGGACTGGCAGAAGGTGGCGGCAAGGGTGGAGGATGGTTGGAAAACCGTAAAGGGGAGAAAAGTCAGCAAAAGGAAAAGCTTTGCTATGGTCCTTCGGTTTCAGACCAAAGGAAAGCCAAGTGATGGAGCAAAGATATAGCTTTGTTAAAAGTTTATGTTGTAGAAGCTCTAGCTTTAAATGTAACTCTAAGGTGTCTGTTGTTTTGGTGAGGAGCTCTACTTTTGTTTCTTATTCTGGTGAGAACCAAGAGAATCTAATGTAATCTTCTTTTAATCTCAATAAAATAATCCTTTTTTACTGACCAAAAAAATATATATTTTCATGGACTTAATATATTGTTTCATGGAATTTATTAATTTCGGCATTTTATGGTCTATTATTGTTAAATAGTAATTTACACATGTGCATTTATGCATTTTATGTGAAACCAATATGAAATTGATAGGACATTCGAATATTTATACTTTACAAATGATTCATAGTCAAGACATAAATAAGACATTAATGTGAAATTAAAAACAAATATGAAATTAAAGTTGAAATTAAAAAGAAATTTAAATATTTTTACTTTACACATTTAGTGATTCATGTAGTCAAGGCATTAACTTATCAAAGAAGTTCTAAAAATTTTCTTAAGGGAATCAAATACTTCAAAGTACATGTCTCATAGTTAATCGCTAAATTTTCTTAAGGGGATCTAATACTTCAAAGTACATGTCTCATATTTAATCGCAATTAATATAATTAAGTATTGGAATTTAGGATGACTCACCAAAAAGATCACAAAAGTTAGGATCACTCAACATCAAAATCAACATAAAGATGCAATGTAGGGGTTAGGATCACTCAACAAACTCAATTCAATAAGCCTCAAACAGATTTCAAAACACCAACTCTTGAACTCTTCAAATTTCACTTTTCAACTAGGCCTTTCCTAGTAGGTTTGTTGACCCTGTTTGGGATTTTCCTCACAAACTTCACAAAGGAATTCACAAAAAATTAGAGATTTATATACCTCTTAGTGAATTACAAAACATACCTCAAAATCATTAGATGTTGTTTTGGAACATGTGCCTCAAAATGGGCCTTCACCGTTGTCCTAATTAGGCTAATGAGGCCTAATTTACAAAGGAAATACCCTTTAAACTCTTCAAAACCCTCAAGACTTTCTAGGGAAGCAATTTACATGTGTCCAAACCCTCAAAAACACAATTTTTTTTAGGAGAACATACCAAACTACAAAGCTCTCATTTTAAGCAAATTTGAGGAGGATTTATTGAAAATAATGGTTCCACACCTTACCAAAACTTGCCACTACCTCAGACCTTCATACAAACATCTGCACAAACTCAAAACACCATTACACATGCAGTTCCATTCATATTTTTTTCAAAACCTTACTTTAGTTCCTCAAATTCACATGGAAAACTCATGAAAACACCCTAGGGAATTACCCTAAAACCATACAAACATATCCCTTGCATCCCAAACCATTTTCAAACCTATATTATCATGAAATAAGACATTCTACCAAGTTACAAGTCATGACAGTAGGTGGAATGTCTAAAACTTCATTTTTACACCAATCAATACCCCTTGATAGGCTATAAACAGGCAATTCCAAAAAAATGAAGATATCTCACTCAAAACTCAATATTAGAACCTCCCACTTGATTCAAATGAAATATAACACATTCCCCAACAATTTAGAATGAGTCTTAAAGCATATAGAGGTTCTAAAAATTAGTACAGTTCTTGCAAAGTGCAAAAAAATAGTAAAATTGCAGAAAAAACGTTTTTTTATGGCTCCTTTAGTACATGCTTCAAAAACCTTCAACCCCTTTTGGTTCGAGACTTTGGATGTTTTTATACATATTACATTCAATTACAACCACCAAAATGTTCATAACTGACTTTTAAATGACCATGACCCTTCCTGTTCCGAAAGTTGCATTTTCTTGACATTTTTTGTTGACAACTTTTTGCCTAATTGCAACATTTGCACTTTTTGACTCCCTAATCACCTAGAACATTGGTAATGGTCTATCTAGACCTTATTGAACCCAAAACATGACCCTACAATAGAAAATAAAAATCTTTGTCAAGTTTGACAACATTTCAACAACATTTACAACTTTTGCAATTTAGACTCAAAAGACCCCAAAGTTGCCAATTACATCCACAATGGTCTCTTGGGACCTTATTTGGACTCAAAACACCCAACACTTAGACTCCAACCCCTAAATTCTACTTTTCCATGAAACAATTAAAGAGAAAACATGGAATTGATTGGTGCTCCTGGACCACATACACCACCAAAAAAGGTTTCTAGTCCTCTTGGAAACTGAGGTGCAATTGTTCCTCCTTTGAATGCTCCTTTTCCTTGACCTGAAAAAGGTAAATTCTAAAAGCTTGCTCTGTTCTTATCATCTTTGAATCCATGAACAACTTGATATGGCTTATCTGGATTTGTAGCATATTCTCTGACCTCCTTTCCATAGGTGACTGATGTAGAACCTATTTCAACTGTTCTCTGCCTTGACCAAGCAGCATACCTTCCTTCAGACCTCTATCCTTGACTTTTCACTTGTTCCAATCCATTCTTGTCCTTGAATTTGTGCCTCAAACTCGTTATCCTTAAAGTTTTTTTATCTGCAGTCCTGCATATCACTATATTTCCAGTGTTTAGAGCCTTTTTCTCAACAAGGCTTGACTGTCCTTCCACCTTTGCAATCACTACAGGACATACTACTGTCCCAACTTGTATTTTATTAACTTTTCTCAACCCCTCTTGTTTTATTATCACCAATTCACCTTTAACCTTTCCTAGGTCAGTCTCCATCTTTTTCTTCTCATCATTCTTCCCCTTCAACTGTGCATCAACCTTCTGAGACTCTTTATTCCTCTTCTCAAGGGTTTCACCCTTGTTCTTCTTTGCCTCAACCTTCCATACCTCTGTCATACGGTCTACAACCTTTGTCATGGCTGCCAACTGATCATTTTTTACTTCCCCAATCTGCACATAATCTTTTCTACCCGTTATAATGACCTTTGTTGCCCTTGTTTGCTCCTTATCTTCTTCTTACAATGGTAACAAAGTGAATGTGTTTCCGATGGGTGAACATCATTATCATCGGGCTCAATGCCGCATTGAAAGGTGAATACCATATTTCTCTGGCTCGTACCATTTAGGGAGAGATGAACAATCTATACATTTATTCTTGTGACAAATGACTTTTGAGATTTTCCTTACCACTCATCTGTGGCCCAACATACTTTAGAACGGAAATATAGTCATCCATGACAGTTAAGAATTGGCGGTTGGACTGGTACCTCAGAAATTTTAGACTCTAATTATTATTTTTGTTCCTCCTCAAAACTCCTACGATTCAATGGTTCAAGCGTGCTTTTCTTTTCAGAGTGTTTTGTGTTTTTTATATAAATATTCGGACAAGGCCATTATGACATTCAGACGGGGAGGTGTTTCCTACACAAGAGCAGAAGAAATTAATGGGAAAGGCATCCTTAATACCTACCATGTGACTACCCAAGAGACAAACTTAGACAACAAACCAAAGCATGCAAAGCGATGGCACCAAGTCATAGTAGAATGCGTAGTATATGGGGCTTGCTACAGGAGTGGGAATTAGTATCGTTGCCATTACTGATGCCCCCGATAATACCACCTTTTCCATTATCACCAGTACCCATATTTCATTGGCTGTTTCACACCCTTGTATTCAAACAACTTTCCTAGGCATGAATAAATGAAAAGAATGCCACATAAACAATATTAGAATAAATATTGTTATGGCTCTTCCCAACACCCCCTCTCCTACCAGCAATCTTCTCAAGGCTTGAGCATTCACCTCTCTCAGTAAATCAGTGCAAGGGTGAGACAATCAACCCTTCCATCAAAAATAGGTATCCGAGGCAACATAATTTTGATTATAATATCTCATGGTTGATTACTAACTCGAAACTTTCTTAAACTGGTGCAATAACTTTCTACGAGCTAGTGAAGATCTTGGGTCGAAGATGGGGCGAAGGAAAAATAAAGATGATCAAAAAAATCAGCAAGTGTCGCGTAGAAAGGTATTTCGAAGGAGACCCGAAAGAAATGTCTTACAAAAGAAGTATGAGCAACCTCTACGACATTTCTCTCCAAGGCATATATTATGGCACTGAGACAGAGTTGAACAAAGAATGAAATGTACCTCAAATCTCTACCTGAGGTTGTGGGAATGGAACTGGTTAGAGGTAAGCAACAGGACAACAATAATGAGCAATAGTTCGGGCACGAACCGGCTTCACTGAATTTCACACAGAAGTATTGATGTGGGCTATAGTGAACGAAAAAGGCTCTTGAAATTTCAATTCTGCAAAGGACTCTGCTTCAAATTTTATTTGATGGATGCCTTGACCCTCTACGAACACTAAGCACAGGAAGGAAAAATGATCTTTACTAAATTTTGCACAGAAGTATCTATAACGTTGGATGCCCTTTGGAGTGTGGGCAGGGTTGCAGCTCTCCAAGCCACTACTAAGCCCTTAACCATATATATTTGATTTATTTATTTATTTTCTTGGTTTGTTTATAGACAAACTTCCAGTATTGATTTTACATAAATATGATTTACCATTTTCATTACCATAATATAGTGTGATTGGATTTAAATATGGTATATATCTTAGTTGTATGTGTATCTTAATTGTATACAAATACATCCTATAAAGCCAGAATAATATATATGTTTTTTAGATATATGTAATGAGTGAGTGTATTTATATCATTAGTAGATTTTTATATATACACATGTATTTTAATCCAAACCATTTAACGACTTGTCTTGAACGTAAAATAGGTTTTTTTTTCTCTATGCAAAATGTAAGTTTTTTTTTTTTGGACAGCAGATTTGAATTCACTAAAATTTAGTTGCATATGATTTACGAATTTTCTCATATACGATCCAAGGACTCACCTGAAACCAACTTATCTAATCCTCATTGTACCAATGGTGGGTTTCCATAATGATTCAATTTTAAAAAGATTTCAAATAAACTTTAATGAACTTAGATAACCAGTCTTTGATAGGTTACATTAGATTAAGGTACATGATTTTTACCCCACACATAGCTCTAACACATATTACCCAAAACCCTTCCTTCACTAACTTTTGTACATTGAAACATAATTATTCCTTCAAGTCTTAAATTGAACATCTCTTTGAATACAACTTTGGGATGCAATTCTTTTCTCCATTTCACAAGATATTATATGTCCATTATTGTTCTAAAACTTAGAAACAAAGAATATGCCAACGTACTAATACCTCTCAATTTACAAGAAAATGCTAACCTTCACATGATAAATAACACATCAATAAATAGGGCTTGCTCTCCACCCTACCATAATGGTGTCATCAAGCCTTGTTGGCTCTAGCCATACCCCCGAGCAAGAAAATATGCCAACCCCAAGATGCTGAATGGAGTCTTCTCAAAATTTACAAAAAGGATAAAATGTCATAACATCAAATTACATGCCTATGGCTCTCCACTCACCATATTCTACAATGATTCATATAAACATGCTCACATACTACAACAAGAAAATAGAGAAGGGCAAAGGTAGGGAAAGCTTATCTCTTTTCTTTAGGTGAGGGCTTTGAACTCTTCCTCTTTCTTTCCTTCCCAAATCCAGCCATCTTGAGTACTCCCTTTCCCAAAAGCGGGGCTCTTATCCTCCTCCCATTCCCTCTCCACCAAACTTCTCCAAGAGAAGAAGTGTGTAACACCCCACTCCTTCCTCTCCAAAATATATAGAAGTTTTACAAATTGCAACTCTTGGATGGGAAGGTGTGGAGTGTACCTCTCCGCATCAATGAAGGTCCTTTCCTCAATAATGAGAACATGCATTTGGACAACCACTCTATCTTTCCACCCCATCCCCTTCTCAAAATTCGTCACTCTCCATTATGAGGGCTTTTTAGGGGTCAAATCATATTGTAGAGGCACTATTGTATGCCCACTTGACCCCTACCACTACGGTATAGACCCTAGGTGGTTTATTTTTGCACCCTAACCCAAAATTTTGACCAACAACTCATTAAAAGCCCACTCAAGGTTTCATCTAAGTTTCAAACTTAGCTAGGGGTTTCCAAAACCTAATCCCCACTTACTCCCCACATAAATCTCAACTAAATTCCCTCACAACCTTAGTCCTCCAATACATTGACTCCACTTGTTTTTAGGCCCCAAATGGGATCAAATTTATATCCCGTGAAGTAGTCCTTTGCTTCACTCTTGATGGTTCTCCCTTCTCATGCTAACACCTTTTCCTTCCTACACATTACCAATGTGATCATAAGAATCAATTGTGTAACACATTAATTTTTTAGTTGAACATTCTAAGCTTTAATTATATAATAATCCATTTAGAATGTTAATTTTCATTCCACTGTATGCGAGTGCAATCCACCTTTATGGTATTGAAAATAGTACAAAATATCAAAATGATATGCAAGAATATTACCAAGAGATCACCTTATTTATTATCCATGATATACTTAATCATCAATTCAAGAAAAACATAGAACAAATTATGGTTGTATTAAGTACATACGAGGCAGGGTCTTGCATCCCCCTCCCCTTAGCTTAGACTTCCTCCTGGAAGTCATTAAGGTTTGGAAATATAATATCAATATAACAATGCACATAAAGCTATTAACATATTAATTACTTTTCTTCTTGATGTTTCAATTAAAACATTCCACTATCAGCACACATTAAGGACATCTCTTGCATGAATCAACATCTAATTATTCAAAATAAAATTTCCCATCATAAAACATTCATGTGATATAATCAAAATATGATAGATGCTAGTAGCCATCCCTGTGATCAACATCCTCGAATAAAAAAATAAAATAACAAAATTTATACCAACTTATATCCAAACAAATCAACATCCTTGGATACTCTTCAAGGTCCCTTTTTGCATCATAAACATCACTCATGATGTTAGAAAATATTTTTTTCTTGCTCCAATGTCAATTCATATCTCAAGAATAGTAGTCTAAATTTTATCTATCACTTTCCTTCTCACATAATAGTCAAGTATATCCACATGTAATTTATTTACAAATTTACCCATACATCACAAGAATTACACATAATTCACATCACAAGGCTCAATGGGTTTTACAAGGATGGATATTCTTGGATACCATAGCCATTAAAAAAGATGGTCTCAAGGCCCTTCTCTAAGGACCCTACCATACATCTCTTAGGTACCTTCTCTTGTTTGTGTAAGGTGGTTATCCTCAAATATGAGGGTACAAAAATAATAATCATAGAAATAGGGGAAGAATGGATTAGTGATCATCCCATACCAATCCCATTTGCAACCCCTTTCAAATAAATCATAATTCCCCAACACATCTACTCCCCTATACGACCTGCCAAAGAACCCCCCTAGATATGGAAGTTTTATAAATGTCACATTACACCACACTTGCCAGTAGTTGGAAAACCATAGGAAGCCTCAAACTGAGCAACATAAAGTCATAAACCAATGTTTCAATAAACAAAAAATTATAAATTCAAGAGAAAAACCAAATAAAGATCAATTGCAACTGCATTTTAACATTTCAATTTTGATTCAAAAATAAATTAAATAAGTCCTTGAGGCAATGGAATACAACAAATTTCAAATGGCTAAATAGCCCCAATAAAAGTAACATATAATTAACACTACTAGCATATAATAAAATAAAACATAAATTAAGAAATTACCAATAATTCACATCTCAACAATTAAACTTTCACATTACGAGCACCATGTGACTTTGATAAAGCCACCTAAGGGGAGAAGGGGAATGGTGGTTCTCTAACCACATAAGTATAATAGCATGCAATACTTGGTGGTCCCTGAACACATAAATATGATAGCATGCAATATCATGGTGGACTTCCACATAGTATCAATACCCTGCATTGTTGAAGTATCCAAAATCTGTGATCAATATGGCCCAAGTAATTCCATCCTTTACCCATGGGTTATAAACATCAAGGAGTGGGTTTGCACTATGAACCAATGGGTGTGGTTCTCATATGTGGGGGATTAGGTTAGGAACATGTCCAAGGGGAAACCATGTAGTTCCCACTTGGGGTTCTCTAGCCCCTTAACCCCTATTTACGCTAGCAGGCATCTCAATCCCTTAGGGGAGTCGTGCGCTAGGGGTACACATTTAACACACGAACAATACTTACACAAATAATTACTCCACATTTCATTTAGACACACATCTACACATATCATGTTTGCAATATTTCACAATTAACTAGCTTTCACACAGGGTCATCACAAAGGTTACATATAGGGGGTCGTACATGATGTTCCCTCACCCTTATCCCATGTTGGGTACCTTGTATCTCATACTTGGGGCACAACATATTTATTGGTTTTCTGCTTCATAAGCCACAACACAATACATTTTATGAAATTCACCATACTATAGAACAAAAATAATACACTTAAATGCATTCTAGGTATTTTCTTTAAATAATATTCACCTTGCTTCTTAATTTTGGAGATATCCACTCATTTTTCCTAAGTAAAAGAAATTTCTAGAGACAATGTGCAATGTTAGCTTAGATATATTACTCCATCTTCTTAGGACTCAACAATACTTGGTTCACCACAATTTCCATTTTGCTAAGTGATGCAAAGTGGTAGGGGAAGCAATTCCTTTTTAATAGCAAGCTTCTCTCAAATACTCTAAGTGGACTCCTTAATTCCACTATTCCTTCATGAAGACAACCCAACCTCCCAACTTGGGTTCCACAACCATACAAATCCAAAGGCCTTGGATATGATTAGTACACTTTCACCATGAAAAAACATGACACAATAACCAAACTCTATACTTAGAAACCTTCATTCATCCACCACTCCAATTCAGGCCTATGCACCCTTGTAGCCCTATCCAATAGGGACAATCAACATAAAAATATCTTAAGAACAGGAACCAGACAAAAGGAATTGGTTTTATACACCTCACAAGGACCCCTACAAGTCCTCAAAACCCCAAGACATGACAACAAAAAGGAAAACCACAATGGACTAAACTTCAATGCCACAAGGAAGCCTAATTTGACTGCACAATGCAAGAACCTAAGTATCTTGGCACACCCCAACACCCCTAAGCCACAAAAAAGGTTCCTACAACATTATCAAACACATTTCAACATTTCCCAACCACCCTTACTGCCAAAACACCCACAAACTTGCAAAATTCAGACTTTTACTTACAATTCTAGGCCTGTCACATAGAGATGCTAAGCCTAGGGCATCAAAGATATTCCTCCAAACTCCATTCCATCCTATGAAACATTTTTAATCTCAAAGTACACATGAAAACCTTCCATTCCACCCATATTTAGCATTTTTACACAGTGGAATTGGAAGATACAAACATTTTTATCTCAAAACCCTGGTTTTTTAGGGTTTCGGACCTACTTCCAAAAAAATGACTATAACTCCCTCAATACCCGATGAAATTATGCAAAATCACCACCAAATGAAAGCTACTTCACCCCTCTATCAATCCATGTTAGGGTTATATCCGTACAGAGAGGTTTTTGGTCATACCAAGCACGAAATTAATAAAAACATAGAGAATTCAGAAAATAGAGCTTATTCTTAGCATTAGATCTTCACAAAAACTTTGACAACCTTTTCATCAACCCAAAGGAGGAATTTTAAACTTGTTTCAAC
This sequence comes from Sequoia sempervirens, assembly GCA_007258455.2. Taxonomy (NCBI): domain Eukaryota; kingdom Viridiplantae; phylum Streptophyta; class Pinopsida; order Cupressales; family Cupressaceae; genus Sequoia; species Sequoia sempervirens. The sequence continues at coordinate 24,701 of VDFB02335328.1, forward strand.
TCCTTCCAATGTCCCTCAACTAATTTTTGAATTAGGGAGCCATTAAAGGACTAATGACACTTGTTTTGGAAAAGTTGACAACTTATACTCAAATGCCTCAATTGACTCCATTTCAAAACAAATTGATCCTATACACACCTATCATACTTAAAAACATCAAATTGCATCATCCCTACTACTTGGTTGCAGCATGGCAACTTTTTCCTTTCTTAAGCCTAGATGCACCAAGTTTACAATATTGACATGAGACATATTACAAACCATTGTAAAAATACCACAAATGGTCCATTGGACCTTATTACATCATGAAAACATTTAAAAACAAAACAAAACTTGAAAAAAGCCTCATGGAGGCATGAGAACCCCAAGGTGCCCTTGCACCATACACCCAGGGTGGAAAATATCTCAAGTACAACTTGAGATCAGTTGTTGCAGAGAAGTGCCATGATGTTTGATGTCCTCTTCACTCATCCAAGTTGCATCTTTAGGTGGAAGACCCTGCCATTTAACCAGATATTCATTATATACCTTGTTTCTTGTCCTTTTTACCTCCTTAGTGTCTAGGATTGCTTCAAGTTTCAAAGGTTCAAATGGTGGAAGTTCATGCACCCAATCTTCATCAGTGTCCACACTTGTACCTACATCCAAAGATCTCTTAAAGGGGTATAAGTCAGAAACATTAAATATGGGAGAGATAGCCACTCCAGGGGGAAGTGCTATCTCATAGGCATTTTGCCCAAATTTATGAATTATCTTGCAAAGGCCTATTTTCTTCATTTGGAGCTTTTTATATCTACCCTTAGGTAACCTTTCTTTCTTCAAGTATGAAAAAACCAAATCTCCCACCTTATACTGAACATTTATCCTTTTCAAATATGCCCTCTCTTTGTATTTGTCCACACTCTTCTTGAGACTCCCCTTCACTTGATCATGGATGGATTTCATTGCAATGGAAAACTCCTCTCCTTCTACACTCCTCTTCTCCACTCCCTTCAAATCTCTCAACTCAAAGATTCCCCTTGGGTTCATTCCATACACCACCTCAAAGGGACTTTTTCCTATGCTCCTATTCATGGAATCATTATAAGCATATTCTACTTGGGGCAGCACCTAATCCCATAGAAGACCATGCTCTTTTATTAAGCACCTCAGCAAGTTACCAAGTGATCTATTGACCACCTTTATTTGTCCATCCATTTGAGGATGGTAGGAAAAACTATATTGCAAATTAGTCCCCAACTTTCGCCATAAGGCCCTCAAAAAATGGCATATGAACTTAGAGTCCCTATTTAACACAATGCTCATAGGAATGCCATCCATTCTCACAACCTCTTTAAAAAATAGACATGCAATGTTAGAAGCATCACTAGTGCACTTGCAAGGAATAAAATGGGTCATTTTGTTGAATCTATCAGCCACTACAAAACACTATAAACTCCCCTTTGTGTCTTAGGAAGTCCTAAGAAAAAATCCATACTTATGCTTTCCCAAGTTCTATTTGGGATTGGTAGAGGTTGGTAAAGACCATCATTTGAAGTAGTTCATTTTTCTCTTTGACATATGGTGCAAGTTTCCACAAACTTCCTTACATCCACCTGCATTTTAGGCCAAAAGTAAAACCTCCTAACCTGCTCCAAGGTTTTGTCAAGTCCAAAGTGCCCTCCAAGACTCCCACTATGCTTTTCTTTATCAAATTCTCCCTCGTAGAGCACTTGGGTATGCACAATTGAGCACCCTTAAACAATAGACCATCTTGCAAAACATAATTAGCATATTCACTGTGAAAAGTGTTTGAAAATTGAGAGCAAACATCAAAAGCGTCCTTGAAATCTTCATCCTCCTTATACATACATTTAAGCATTTATATGCCCACACTTTGCAATTGAACTTCTTGAACCATCATTACCCTTCTACTAAGGGCATCTGCAACTTTATTTGCTTGTCCCTTCTTATGCTTTATGGAGAAAGTGTATGCTTGTAGGTATTCAACCCACTTCATGTGCCTTTGGTTCAATTTTTCATGTCCATTCAAGAAACTAAGTGCATGGCTGCCAGTGAATACTATAAACTCCTTTGGTAACAAGAAGTACATCCATTTCTTTAAGGCTTGGACCATAGCATACAACTCTAAATCATATGAATAATATTTTCTCTTAGCCTCATTTATTTTTTCACTAAAGAATGCAACCAACCTGCCTTCTTGACTTAGGACAACACCTATTGCTTGACCACTTGCATCACATTCAATAGTAAAAACTTTATTAAAATCAAGAAGAGCAAGGATAGGTTGTTGTGATACCTTTCTTTTCAAGTATTCAAACCTTTCATTTGCTTCATTGGTCCATAGGAACTTACTCTTCTTGTCTCCTTTGATTGTATCTATGATAGGTACACAAATGTGGCTGAAATTCTTGATGAATTTTATGTAGAAGCTTGCAAGGTCATGGAAGCTCCTCACATCACCCACTAACTTAGGTGGTGGCCAATTGAATATGGCCTCAACCTTTGATGGATCCATTTTCAAACTGCCCTTTGCTATGACAAACCCAAGATAGACCAATTCTTCTTTCATAAACTCACATTTCTGCAAGTTAATCAATAATCCGTCTTCATGCAACCTCCTTAGAACCATATCAAGATGCTTCAAATGCTCCTCCTTGGACCTGCTAAATACAAGAATGTCATCCAAATAAACCACAACAAATTTTCCAATAAATGGTTTCAATACCTCATTCGTTAGTCTCACGAAGGTACTAGGGGCATTGGACAAGCCAAAGGGCATCAATATCCACTCATAAAGACCTTCATTAGTCTTGAATGTTGTTTTCCATTCATCTCCGTCACGGATCCTAATCTAATGATACCCACTTTTCAAGTCAATTTTTGAAAAATAGCAAGCCCCTCCTAGACAATCCATAAGATCCTCCATTCTTGGCATAGGAAACCTATATCTGATGGTTATCCTATTTATGGCTCTTGAATCAATCCATAACCTCCATTTTCCATCTTTCCTAGGAGCCAACATGGTAGGGACTACACAAGGGCTCAAACTCTTCCTCACTAGGCCTTTATCCAATATCTCTTGAACTTGTTTTGTTATTTCTTCATTTTGGGTTGGTGTCATCTTGTAGGAAACCTTATTAGGCAATGTAGCTCCTAGTATCAAGTCAATATGGTGACTGATATCTCTGATTGGAGGCAAGGAACTATGCAATTCATCCACCACAATGTCCTTATACTTCTCCAACAATGTTTGGACTTCACTAGGAATAGGTTCTCTTTTGTTTGTAGACAAAAAAGAGTTGCACTTTGGCTTAACAATCAAGGAAAACCTCCCTCTTCCTTTAAGTTCTTCAAAAACTCTTTCTCTCCTACCACCATGATACTAGACCCAAGTTGCTTATCTATACCCTCATCTGGTAAGGGACTCATGGTGAAAGATTCCCCATCTTTTGTTATCTTGTAAGTGTTTTTTTACCCATCATGTTGGGAGTTCCTATTATATTTCCAGGGGCGGCCTAGAAGTATGTGGTAGGCATCCATGGGAATAACATCACATAGGATTTTATCCTTATACTCTCCAATTTGAAATTCTATCCAACATTGCTCATTGGCAAGCACCTGTTGACCTTTGTTCAACCAAGACACCCTATATGGTGTGGGATGAGGAGTCTTTTCAAATTTTAGTTTCATAACCATCTCTAAAGACACTAAGTTATCAGTAGATCCTAAGTCTATAATTACCTTGCATACCTTTCCATGGGATTTATATGTGGTCCTAAACAAGGACTTCCTTTGTGGTGGTTCCTTAGCACTCGGTACCTTAAGAAGCATCCTCCTCATCATCAAACTTTCTCCAAATTCAGGGTCAGCAGGTCTAGAAGGTGAAGTCACACTTTGAGCATCCTCCCCTTGTGCCAACTGGTTTCTCCTATCCCCACCATGAGAGCTTGAAGCTTGTTTCTCAAGGCACTTGAAGTTCGGGTGTCCAAATTGGTTACAAGAGTATCATCTTCCAAAGAATGAGTTAGAGCCTCTCCCATTAGATTTTCCCCTTCCATTAGATCTCCTACCTCTGAATCCACCTCTTGACTCTTGACCTTGTTATTCTTTTCCACTTGTCTCCCCTTGTTATCTTTGTGACTGATTTCTACTACCAAAACTGCCTCTTCCTTTGAAGTTTTTGCCTCTACCCCTTCCTTGTTGTTTTTGCTTCCTCTTCAAATTCTCCTCTACCTTATATGCCACTTGGAAACACGCTTCCATTATCTTAGGGGCCACTAGGCTCATCTCATCTTGAATTTTAAACCTTAGGCCATTCAAATACCTGGCCACTTTCTCCTTCTCATGAACTCCACATGGCCACACCTCATACTAAATTTGTGAAACTCCTCAGTATAGGTTGCCACATCCATGTCCTTTTGCTTTAGGTTCTACAGTTTCCTAAACACTTGCACTTCATGATCTACGAAGAGAAATTATGCCTTCAATCTGCTCACCATTCTTTCCCATGAAGTAATCATGTTCTTACCCTCTTTCACTCTCTCTCCTTAGTGATAATTCTGCCAATTCAAAGCATCCCCATTCAATTTAGTCTTGGAAAACTTAACCTTCTTTATTTATGCCATTTCCTTGTACTCAAAATAATTATTCAAGGCATCCACCCACTCTAGTAGTGCCTCAACATTCATCTTTCCCCCATACATTGGTATGTCCATCTTCACTTCAGAAGCTTCTGCTTTTATGGTTTTTGAGGCACTAATGAACCTTCTCTCTTTAGGAGGCATCTCCTCTTTCGGATGGTCTTCATCTCCACCCTCTATCTCCTCTTCTAAGGTAATCTCTTCCTCAGTAGCCACTCTCTTTTTCTCTAAGGCCTCTATCTTATCTCCCAAAGCCTTCAACTCCCTTGTAACCGCAAACCCACCTTTTGGAGGCATTTTCCTTCACACACCTCAACTCACAATCTCTCTTCACAAATTTCACAATCAGACTTGGCTTTGATACCACTTTGATGCAGAGTGGTAGGGGAAGAAACTCCTTTTTAATAGAAATCTTCTCTAAAATACTCAAAGTGGACTCCTCAATTCCACTATTCCTTCATGAAGACAACCCAACCTCCCAACTTGGGTTCCACGATGATAAAAATCCAAAGTTCTTGGAGATGATTAGTACACTTTCACCATGACAAAACATGACACAATAACCAAACTATGCACTTAGAAACCTTCATTCATCCACCGCTCCAATTCAGGCATGTGCACCCTTGTAGCCCTATCCAATAAGGACAGTCAACATAAAAATCTCTTAAGAGCAGGAACCAGAAAAAAGGAATTGGTTTTAGACACCTCACAAGAACCCCTACAATTCCTCAAAACCCCAATACATGACAACAAAAAGGAAAACCACAATGGACTAAACTTCAACACCATAAGGAGGCCTAATTTGACTGCACAATGTAATAACTTGAGTATCTTGGAACACCCCAACACCCCTAAGCCACAACAAGGTTCCTACAGCATTATCAAACACATTTCAACATTTCCCAACCACCCTTATTGCAAAAACACCCACAAACTTGCAAAATTCAGACTTTTGCTTACAATTCTAAGCCTGCCACATAGAGATGCCAAGCCTAGGGCATCAAATATCTTCCTCCAAACTCCATTCCATCCTATGAAACAATTTTAATCTCAAATTACACATGAAAACCTTCCATTCCACCCAGATTTAGCATTTTTACACAGTGGAATTGGAAGATACAAACATTTTTATCTCAAAACCCTGGTTTTTGAGGGTTTCGGACCTACTTCCAAAAAAATGATTGTAACTCCCTCAATACCACATTAAATTATGCCAAATCACCACCAAATGAAAGCTACTTCACCCCTCTATCAATCCATGTCAGGTTTATATCCGTACAGAGAGGTTTATTGTCGTACCAAGCATGAAATAAAAAAAAACACACAGAATTCATAAAACAGAGCTTATTCTTAGCATTAGATCTTCACAAAAACTTCAACAACCTTTTCCTCAACCCAAAGGAGGAATTTTAAACTTTTTTCAACTCCTTCCAATGTCCCTCAACTAATTTTTGAATTAGGGAACCGTTGGAGGACTAATGACACTTGTTTTGGCAAAGTTGACAACTTATGACAATTTAGAACAACTTATACTCAAATGCCTCAATTGAGTCCATTTCAATACAAATTGATCCTAGACACACCTATCATACTTAAAAACATCAAATTGCATCATCCCTACTACTTGGCTGCATCATGGCAACTTTCACCTTTCTTAAGCCTAGATGCACCAAGTTTACAATATTGACATGAGACCTATTACAAACCAATGTAAAAACACCACAAATGGTCCATTGGACCTTATTACATCATGAACACATTGAAAAACAAAACAAAACTTGACAAAAGCCTCATGGAGGCATGAGAACCCCAAGGTGCCCCTACACCACTAAGTTAGTGTTTGGCATCACTTTTAATATCAAGGTTGGTTTTCTATAGTTATCCATACCATTCTTTCTCTTTTACTCAACTATGTTTGTTATGTTTACAACATATCCATTTGGTAATACCCCTATGTTTCTCCCACATGCTAAAGAAAGTCTCCTAATTAATAAGGAAGGTAGTTAACCATTTTCATTTGAAACATCACAATACGAGGCAAGAAAGCAAACTCAATGCATGAAACACATGACAACTCATGGAATAGTAGTTCTTACAACTTATTAATATTTTTTTATAAATCTTGTGTTTTTCTATCTAAGGTTGAACCATTCAAGCATATTATCATAATCATCATTTTTTTTTACAATCATATCTCCATATAATCTCATAAGATGCATAATGAGTAAAATTCTTAAAAGTTTTACCTACCTTGAAGTTCTCTCCTTTGCATTTGGGTGTAATTTTTCTTCCCTCAAAGAGTAAATATAGTCAATGGTATGGAATACACAACATTAGTTGAAAGTTTTTACAAGTGTGCTTTAGTGTCTCTTACCTATATATTTCTTCCCAATCACATAATTCACTATGAGCTACACATAATTCATTACTCAATTTTTAATTTCATACAATTAATTATTCAATCCTTATGACATGCACACAACCTTCAAGGTCAACACATAATTGAGTGTGTTATTACTTCCTGTATATGACATGCATCCTTTCTTATTTGGGCAGCAACAAGTTTTTAGTTCTTAACTCATTTGTAAGGAAGTAGTAATATCATGAGTTCCAGATAACGTTTTAACTCCTAATTCTCATTTTGAAAAGGCCTCTTCACAAATTTTCTTATGTTTAATTATTATAAGGGGGGTGATTTAAGCATCATATTTGCTAGTCCTTAACAATATTATCTTAATTGTATCCTTCTATGCCTTTACCTTGACTTGAATCATAGGAATCGTGTTGTTTCGTTAACTATTTAATCTTTAAACAATAGGACATAATAGCTTGACAGTTGTTATAGTTACATTAAGTTTACTAGGTTAACGTTTATTTGCAAAAGTGCTTAATTAATTTTTAAATTTTACCCATTGATTCTAGGTAACATCTAGTTTTGACCCCTTTTTTTTAAATAGGATTTACTATGCAACACAAGTTTTCAACATTAGTTGACTCACCTTAGAATCTCAAACATTCAATAACGAGACTCTTTCTTATGTTGAATCATGATTTAAATGAGTTTTAAGAAGCTTACATGTGTTATTGATGTCTAAGGTATGGGCGCAAGATCAATTCTAACACTTCTTTAGGTTTCTCTTGGATATCATCACGTCAAACCAAGGATCATGTACTTCCAAGTTACATCCTTAATTTCCTCTTTATCCATTCTCTAATTGACACTAGATGTGTTTGAAATGTATGTACATTACGAGAGTTAGGAGATTTCTAGTGCAATACTCTTTGTTGAACAAATAGTTTATTCATAATGATTCTTACGAAAAAATTATTCTACAACCAGGGTTTGAAACATGCTAGGAATATTTATGGGTAAATCAATCCTTCATTTTAAGGTTATTTGAGGGAAATTAAAAAAAAATAGTGCCACCTTCTTAATTTTGAACTAATGTTTCTTAATTATGTTGCTTCCAATTTAGACACTAATCTCATCTTCATCTTTTCAATTTAACTTCACTATGATTTCCAATTTAAACCTTTCTTAAGGTTCACTACGAGGAAACAATACAGTCTCTAAGCACTCCCATTATTTATTTTTTTGTTTGAAATAAATGATTACTTTTCTAAAGCTAAACTATACTTCCAACAATAATTTATTTAATTATTCAAGTTTATACTCCGCTATCCACAATAGTGCAACTTCTCTATTGACATAATCGATGCCATTTCAAGTGGCAAAATTTTAGCTCCTATATTCCCAGATATTAAGCTAATTTATATTATTTCACTAACTCATTATAACCCCTAATAACCATATTTAACCACAATATCTACCTTCTTAAGTTCAAGAGAGGAAGCACCAAACAGTGATAGATTTGATAACTCTTATTAGGCAGGATAACATAATTTCTTACATGCACTTTACTTACACAATCATAATATTCTTGAGGGTTTTTCCTTTGCAATAAGTTCTTTCTAGCTACTTATCATTAATTAAATACTTAGTATGATCATATTCTTCACGAACACATGTCCTTATAAATCTCAATAAAATATGTGTAGTTGCAAATAGATTCCACTATTTTCCCACATGATAGGCCCTCAAAATTTAATAAGTTGGAGGTATTTCGAAACTCATTCATTGCATGGTGATTTACTCATTGATGCATGCACATTAGCTAAGACTCCCTTTTTACCCCCAGAGTCCCCAATGTTTGCAACCTAGGGCTCTAATACCAAGTGTCATGCCCAAAAAAATTTGCGAGGAAAAACTCATATTTTTTTTCTTTCATATTGACACAACTAAATAACTCTCTAACTATTGAGGTGTAACATGTGATACAAGTTGCACATCTTTCCTGAAGGATCGTAGTAGTAGTATTTTATCTTTTAAAGTCAATTTAATGTTATAACTTTGTTTTTATAATAACATAATATTTACTCTTCAAACTATAGTTAAAAACGTTATAACAATTTAAACATAGTAACATCATTACTGCTAGATATTAACATTCACATTACTCTAACATTGCTAAGGATATTATTAAACCCCTTTGTTAATATAAGATTATGGCAATAATATCAAGTTGTATTCAATTAATATTAACTCCAATACTAGTACACTTTCCTTATTTAATACTTTATTAACGTTACTAACCACCAATACTAGAATGAGAATAAGTATACTCAACCCTTAATTTATCAATCAAATAGCATTGTTATTTAATTAACGCTTAGGCATTTGTCCCCAATTTCACTTCGGATGCAATTGTTGGCTTACCTTAATTAAATTGACTCAATTGAAGACCATATTTCTTTACTATATTCATCCCACTATGTGTTAGGATTAAATTAAGAATCTCATTATTACGCATACCAAATATAACCTTATAGCCTTACAATTATCTTGTTGTAATATCCAGCCTTAGATTTTAGATTGATTCCCATTATTATTATCGTTAAGAGGTGGCTATCCCACTAATTAACCAGGGGTAATTAACTATAATAGCTAACAAAATTTTATTATTTATTGGAAACTTACCTCACTCATTTGATTATTATTTTCAATATATGGGATGAACATCTGCTAACCCCTACATACTTCAAAAAGTGATGTCACAAGAAGAATATACTATTATCAATAAACATTTATATCATTACTAACCAAATTCATCATTTAAGTAATGACAATAATACTTAATTATCTCATCAGATGTCCCGATGTTAAATATTAGAGTTAACATTATCGCTTAACTCTTATTTTATATTAGAATTGTCGATTGCCTTAACATGCCATCCATAATATTGCCATTATGACTTTTCACATTAGCTATATTCCACCAACATTATTGTAGCTAATAATAATGATATCTTCATCGATATTAAAGTATCATTACCATAACTACCTCTACCTTATTCTTATATGTTTCGATTTATTTGTTATTAACTATATTGCCAATTCCATTATGATCGTTCCACCTACATGCAATATTAGCGTGGGGCTCAACGCTACAAGGAACTCTATCAATGTAATATTCACAATCTCATTGGGAGTACAATAATTTACTCTTACAACCCATCGGACAACATAATCTCCATGTAATGGTCCATTACTGTATTGATATGTATCAATAGTATCTTTCATTTTTCCATTACCTTAATATTCTGTTTGAGCTTATTTCAACCCCCAAAGATATTTAATGTAAATATCATTTTGGAATTCAATCTGCGACGTGAGTTCCACGTTTTCAGAGGAGCCATGTCTGGCTTGGGTGCCATAACAGGGAGTTCAAAATGTGCTACGAGTTGCACCAAATCTGCCAAATCCGCATGGAAGGCGCACCAAAAAGGTGCATAGGGCATCAAATTTAAACCGGTGCAAGAGGACTGGATTATTTTCGAACACCCGTTTATCACCACTAGTGGTATTACCATCGTGATGTATTGCTAATTGATCATGTACATTTGGAAGCCAACAAATTGCAGAGATGAATGCAAACTTGCATCTGCCATAATAAATTTGATGTGATCCTTTTGCAAATCTAATATTTAATTCAGCAACATAGGGACGGTGAAGATAATTATTCCAACACCAACCCACCTTACGAGAATTAAATTCGAAATAGACTTTATTCAAGTTCGTCGAAAGAAAATAAGATACGCCATAATTTCATTACCTCAAGTAATTTAGAAGTGGATGACAGAGTGTTGGTAAAAACTTAATAACTCAAACTTCACAGCTCAAGTCTAACCTAATTTAGAAGTGGATGACAGAGTGTTGGTAAAAACTTAATAACTCAAACTTCACAGCTCAAGTCTAACCTACTTTTGCGCCCAAGAGGATATCATCAGATCTTAGTTTATTCAACGCCTTTAATGGTGACTAGATCTTAGTTTATTGCACGGCTTTACTGACAACAAGGAGAGACTTTCACGTAGGGTTGCAGGCTTTCTAGTAGATAATTAAGACATAGCATGGGCGAACATCGTTATCATCGGGCTCAATGCCGCATTGAAAGGTGCATACCATATTTCTCTGGCTCATACCATTTAGGGAGAGATTCAAATGATATATATATTTATTCTTGTGACAAATGACTTTCGATATTTTCCTTACCACCCATCTGTGGCCCATCCAAATTTAGAACGAAAATACAGTCATCCATGACAGTTAAGAATTGGCGGTTGGACTGGTACCTCAGAAAGTTTAGACTCTAATTATTATTTTTGTTCCTCCTCAAAACTCCTACGATTCAATGGTTCGGGTGCTTTTCTTTTCATAGTGTTCTGTTTTTTTATATAAATATTCGGACAAGGACATTATGACATTCAAACTGGGCGGTGTTGACTACGCAAGAGCAGAAGAAATTAATGGGAAAGGGGTCCTTAATACCTACCATGTGGCTACCCAAGAGACAAACTTAGACAACAAACAAGAGCATGCAAGGCGATGGCACCAGGTCATAGTAGATTGCGCAATATACGGGGCTTGCTACAGGAGTGGGCATTAGTATCATTGCCATTACTAATGCCCCTGATTATACCACCTTCTCCATTATCACCAGTACCCATATTCCATCGGCCGTTTCAAACCCTTGTATTCAAATAGCTTTCCTAGGCATGAATAAATGAAAAGGCCACATAAACAATATTAGAATAAATATTGCTATGGCTCTTCCCAACGCCCTATCTCCTACCAGCAATCTCCTCGAGGCTTAAGCATTCACCTCTCTCGGACAAGCAATGCAAGGGTGAGACAATCGACCCTTCTATCAAAAATAGGTATCCGAGGAAATGTAATTTTGATTATAATATATCACGGTTGATTACTAACTCGAAACTTGCTTAGACTGGTGCAATAACTTGCTACAAGCTAGTGAAGAGCTTGGGTCGAAGATGGGGTGAAGTAAAAACCAATATGATCGACAAAATCAGCAAGCGTCACGTAGGAAGGTATTTCAAAGTAGACTCGCAAGACATGTCTTACAAAAGAAGTATGAGCAGCCTCTACGACGTTTTTCTCCAAGGCGTATATTCTGGCACTGAGACGGAGTTGAACAAAGAGTGCCATGTACCTCAGATCTCCATCCGAGGTTGTGGGAATGGAACCGGTTAGAGGTAAGCAACAGGACAGCAATAATGAGCAATAGTTTGGGCACGAACCGGCTTCATTGAATTTCGCACAGAACTATTGATGTGGGCTATGGTGAATGAAAAAGGCTCTTGAAATTTCAATTCTACAAAGGACTCTGCTTCAAATTTTATTTGATGGATGCCTTGACCCTCTATGAACACTAAGCACAGGTAGGAAGAATGCTCTTTACTAAATTTTGCACAGAAGTATCTATAAGGTTGGATTCCCTTTGGAATGTGGGCAGGGTTGCGGCTCTCCAAGCCACTGCTGAGCCCTTAACCATATATATTTGATTTATTTATTTATTTTCTTGGGTTGTTTATAGAAACACTTCCAGTATTGATTTTACATGAATATGATACACCATTTTCGTTACCATAATATAGTGTGATTGGATTTAAATATGGTATATATCTTAGTTGTATGTGTATCTTAATTGTATACAAATACATCCTATAAAGCCAGAATGATATATATGTTTTTCAGATATATGTAATGAGTGAGTGTATTTATATCATTAGCAGATTTATATATATACACATGTATTTGAATCCATCCCATTTAACGACTTGTCTTGAATGTAAAATAGGTTTATTTTTTTTCTATGCAAAATGTAAGTTTCTTTTATTTTTTTGGACAGCAGATTTGAGTTCACTAAAATTTAGTTGCATATGATTTACCAATTTTCTCATATACGATCCAAGGACTCACCTGAAACCAACTTATCTAATCCTCATTGTACCAATGGTGGGTTTCCATAATGATTCAATTTTACAAAGATTTCAAATAAACTTTAATGAACTTCGATAACCGGTCTTTGATAGGTTACATTAGAGTAAGGTACATGATTTTTACCCCACACACAGCTCTAACACGCATTACCCAAAACCCACCGTTCACTAACTAGTGTACATTGAAACATAATTCTTCCTTCAAGTCTTAAATTGAACATCTCTCTAAATACAAGTTTGGGATGCAATTCTTTTCTCGCTTCCACAAGATATTATACATCCATTATTGTTCTAAAACTTAGAAACAACAAACATGCCAATGTACTAAAACCTCTCAATTTACAAGAAAATGCTAACCTTCACATGATAAATAACACATCAATAAACAGGGCTTGCTCTCCACCCTACCGTAATGGTGTCATGGGGCCTCGTGGGCTCTAGCCATACCCCCGAGTAAGAAAATATGTCAACTCCAAGATGATGAATGGAGTCTTCTCAAAATTTACAAAAAGGATAAAATGTCATAACATCAAATTACATGCCTATGGCTCTGCACTCACCATATTTTACAGTGATTCATATAAACATGCTCACATACTACAACAAGAAAACAAGGAAGGGCAAAGGTAGGGAAAACTTATCTCTTTTCGTTAGGTGAGGGCTTTGAACTCTTCCTCTTTCTTTCGTTTCCAAATCTAGCTATCTTGAGTACTCCCTTTCCAAAAAGTGAGGCTCCTCTCCTCCTCTCATTCCCTCTCCACCAAAGTTCTCCAAGAGGATAAGTGGGTAACACCCCACTCCTTCCTCTCCAAAATATAGAGAAGTTTCACAAATTGCAACTCTTGGATGGGAAGGTGTGGAGTGTACCACTCCCCATCAATGAAGGTCCTCTCCTCATTAATGAGAACATGCATTTGGACAACCACTCCATCTTTCCACCCAATCCTCTTCTCAAAATTCGTCACTCTCCATTATAAGGGCTTTTCAGGGGTCAAATTATGTTGTAGGGGCACTATTGTATGCCCACTTGACCCCTACCACTATGATATAGACTCTAGAGGGTTTATTTTTGCACCCTAACCCAAAATTTTAACTAACAACTATCATTAAAAGCCCACTCAAGGTTTCATCTGAGTTTCAAACTTAGCTAGGGGTTTCCAAAACCTAATCCCCACATAAATCCCAACTAAATGCCCTCACAACCTTAGTCCTCCAATACATTGACTCCACTTGTATTTAGGCCTCGAATGGGGTCAAATTTATATCCTATGAAGTAGTCCTTTGATTCACTCTTGATGGTTCACCCTTCTCATGCTAACACTGTTTCCTTCCTACACATTACCAATGCAATCGTAAGAATCAATTGTGTAACACATTAATCTGATAGTTGAACATTCTAAGCTTTAATTATATAATAATCCATTTAGAATCTCAATTTTCATTCCACGGTATACAAGTGCAATCCACCTTCATGGTATTGACAATAGTACAAAATATCAAAATGATATGCAAGAATATTGCCAAGAGATCACCTTATTTATTATCCATAATATACTTAATCGTCAATTCAAGAAAAACATAGAACAAATTATGGTTGTATTAAATACATATGAGTCGGGATCTTACAAAAACTATTTTTTTAATAACATTAATGATTTATTAGCTTGCATCACAATTATCTATAAAACAATAAATAATAATAATTTTATTCTTCAAATAAAATCAAGAAATAAATTAAAACTATTTCTTCTATTTTCTATGAGCATTTAATTTTTGCCTCCAGTTATTTAAATAACCAACTATTAAATAAGAAGCAATATAATACGATTAATTAATGAAATTCTAATGCAACTATATGATTTCTAAGTGTTTGTGTGTGCGAGAGAGACCACTTCATCTTAACCCTACCAGGTAGCTAGCCTCCTCTACCTTAACCACACCCTTGTCTTCAACAACCTACAACTCATGAAAACTCAGGCACCCATTAATAGGTTAGTGTCCAAATAAATGGTAGCAATATAATTTATCATTCCAAAATAACATTTTCTATATTGCATGATTTCGAAATAAAATAATATTCATTACATTTCATCTTTTCCAAAATAAAATAATCATTTACTTATTTCATCTTTCAAAATAACATAATATTTATTCTACCACACAATTATTCATAAATCAGTTCCACATAAAGTAAATTCAGGCGGCATCAAAGTCTGAGACGTGACACTACGAGATTTTTCATTACATCATTCCAATCAAATAGTTGGAGCATGGGGTTTGGTTGTGAGGATAGGACTCCCTCTCACTCAAACTGTGGTTTCCTTCCTTCAACCCTTTAAACGAATCCTAAAGTATTATGCCTGTTTGGGTTAGACTACCTAATCTCCCTCTTCAATTTTGGAAAGTTTCTATTTTTGAATCTATTGGAAATGCTCTTGGTCATTTTTTATAGGAGGATGTTTCATCGACAAACTTTGACCATACTATTTCTCTCATTTTTGTGGACATTAACAGGTCTCCAAGGATCTATGTGGGGATATTGTCTTGTTTGTTGAGTATAGATCATGGACTCAAACACTCAATTATGAAGGTCTTCCCTTTCGTTGTAGGAGATGCTTCGCTACTAAACACCTTGATTTTGATTTCCCATGCTCTCATTGTAAGAAGGGTGAGGTGACTAGGTGGAGGAATGCCTTCTGTGAGCATTTGACTCTCGATGATTTTGATTATGGGGATGACAATGATTCTGAGGATGATGAGTTGGCAATAGACCCTGTCCCTAAAGTCATTAAGACTTCATGTATTTCTTCTTATGGGCCATCTTCTCAAGGCCCAATTTTGGTTGCTTCACCTTGTTACACCCCATTGTGTATTTACCTATTTATTATTACTATGGTTGGTTAAAATATTGAATAAATGAATGTGTTTGTATTTTTTATTGAAAAAAACGTGTTTGCACTTTGATTATATGTATTGATTGGAAAATGATGATTGGAAGTTAAATTGATTTGATGTTATGATTAAATTTAAGAATGTTGATTTAATTTGGTATTCTTATTATGAAATGATTATATGCAAATGATCATTTTTATGAACAACTAACTACCATTTCAATGTTCTAAATTGAATGCGAATACAGGGATCAAGCCTTTGGAAAGAGGGGAAGTATCACTCAGGAGAAGTGATTGGTCAGTTAACCCTTAAATGAAGCCTAACTAATAATTTTCACACACACATATAGATTGGTCCAGTTGAGTCGTAGTTCACGAAATTGGCAAGTTGTCCCTTAGTTTTGTTTATGGACGAATTTGGGAAGGTTTATGTATTGATGTGAATGATCTTGTTGTGATATTGCTAGGTATCCTTTGTACTTGTGAGTTCTTATATGTTCTTTAATTAATCAATAAGATATATATACATGGTATGTATATATATGTATACATCTACTGTCAACGATAGACCCATACACATGAGTTAATACGTACATGAGTATACATAGGTATACGTACCCACGCATGCTCATGGACAGATTGCTCATGGGCATGAGAATATCGAAAGGATAATAAGACATGTATATATATACACAAATAGCTTTATATATTAAAATGATAACATGAATAAATGTTATCGAAATATCAAATGATATATATGTTTAATATTATGTGAAGTTGATAACTATATATATATGGACACACACACACACAAACACACACATATCTTTTGATATTATTAAAGCAATGTTTTCTTTTATAAAGCGTTGAAGTTACAATGAAATAAAGCGTAGATTTAATGTCACATATATTGTGTGCAATGCATAAATGATATCATAGCATGTAGTATGTTCTATATGTAGCGCAATGATCATTAAATGTGAGTCGACATATCTGCTATTACAACGCATAATGTATGAAGACTTAGTCAAAAGTTTTAAGAGGTTTTTGAATGACATTTAGTCGCTGACTTAGTCTTTGAACAACACCAAAAATGCACAATGGAAAGAACTAGGTGGCACCAAAATATGAATTTGCATTATGTTTAGTAGTCCAAATTATTGTGAATTATCCAGCAATGGAAGACTAGGTAAAAGGTAGAATAAGTATTGGTTTTGCTAGCATATTTGGAAGTCGACCAGTTTGGTTTTCACCTTGCATTTCTGAGATAAACTCTTGATGTCTCTATTTCAATCGATTTGTTGTTCTATTTTAATGAGTATTGTTTTAGAATTCTACCACTAGTTGAAGTTAAATTGTTGAGTTGACCATATAGCTGAGAAGTGTCAATGTGCAAAGCTTGTTAATGGGAAAAGAAGTCTCATAATTATGTATAAATAGGAGTGTAGGATACTTCATTTGGACGCATTGTTTTACTTGCATTATGTTGTTTTCATTTTGAGTTATTCTTGAGTGAGTTGAGAGTTGTTGTGAGGAGAGTTTAGTGAGATTTAGTGAGTATTATTAAGTGTGGTTTGGAGAATTGTTGTTGAAACTTGGAGTAGATTGAGCCTGAGAGTCAGATTATATCTTTGGAATTAGCGTATAGCAGGCATGTTATTTTGCCTTCTTATTTTTTGTTTGTTTTTTAAAATATTAAGTGTTGTTGATGTTTGTGTGGAAAGAACCATGAATTGATTGGATAGGGAATGATTATGTTTTGAAAGAATCATATTATGTATTATGTCTTATGAACCTTACTTGAGTGTATGTACGTACTCCAATATTAAGGAGTGTTTGTATTCTTAGTATTATATACTAGGGTTAGATAAAGCTCAAAATAAGCTTATGTTGTATTCATATCATGTTATTGTGATTCCAAACTTTAGAGAGTTCTTTAATTACCTTTGAAGTAGGTTATCCAATGAAGGTTATAGCTATGCATTGTGTTTACTCAGTAGGAATGTTATAAACATAGGTTGTTCCTAGGGTTAACGATTACCCAATGGAGGGAATTATCTGTGTGGTTAATGTTATAAAAGAGATAGGTTGTTTTTGGGGTTAACGATTACCCAATGGAGGGAATTTCCTAAGCATAATACATGAATGGTCATTAAAAAAATTGAGCTAGGATAGTGGGTGAATGGATGACTCTTTTATATGAAACTTTGGCCAAAGTAGTGTAAGTAACCACTATTTACACTATCAGTTCACTGTGTCCAGTTTTAGACAATTTCTAGTTTGGAATTTTCATACTTGTAATTGTACCCACCGTAAGATTAGGTTCTAGAACGGTAGGGCACAACACTAAGCTCGGGAAGGCTCTTTGTTATGGGGTTTTACCAACCAATATCTTCATCGAAGGGTAGGGCCATCTTGCCATATGTAATAGATGTGTGGGGGACCGCATTTGAGTATGTGGTTGGCAAAGAAGCGCTTGAGTGATGCTTCTCCTCATCAGTTGGCGAACGAGATTTGCAAGGGATTTCTTGGACCATTTGTTACTACGTGCTACTAAAGCGCAAGGAGCTATGTATGTTTTCTTATATCCATGTTTATGGAATTTGTAATTGAAGAAATGTTATCTTGAGATTTTAAATGTATTAGAATAAATGTACATTCAATTATAATGCAATTGAAAAGTTTGGAATATGTGATATTTTAGATGTGCATATTCTCTTTAAAATAGAAGAAAATATTTACTTCTATAAGTTTTGAACATAATTATTTACTTGAGATTAAAAACTTAGTGAATTTACTTTCGTTGAACAATCGGCATGTTACACACCTTTGGACTCTTGGAGTCGAAAGTTGAAGTTATAGATCATGCTTTGTTGGAAACTTCGATGCATCTTTCAATGCCTCTTTCTACACTCGTGAGGGCTCAAATCGAGTCTTCAACAAAGCCTAGCCCTCCCCTCTCCCCTCATTTGAGCCTTTGGAGAATGATGGTTGGTGGAAGATTGTTCAAAAAAGGAAGAGAGGTGTTCATAAACATTCTTGTGTCTCCCACACCTTGGTCAAGGGTGCTTAAGTGTTAGGAAGGGGCTTAGGGTTGTATAGGTAGCCTTCCTAGTTTGTTGTATTGGCAACTTGGTTGCAAAAGTGTAAAAGGTTTTAAGTCCTTTTAAACCCTATTCATCTATGGTTGTTTTATGGGTTTGTGTTCTCTTTTTGTTGTGAGGCAGCTTGGCTACAATTTCACAATTGTCTAGCTCCTCAAAGGGTGGCATTTATTGTATAGGGTTTGAGGGTCCCTTCAAAACCCATTTAATCAAAAACAATGTGAAGAAATTTCTTCAACTAATGTCTTTAGGATACATAAACATTTTCTCAACACATTGATCACCAAAAATGAATCCCCTACTATAACTAGTTGTTATGCACCCAACAAGGATGTTATTGCAATTCTCACATTCCTCATACCACTACTGCATTGTTGGTGTTGCATCCAAAATAGACAGAACTACCATGAAAAATCTACCCATATTGCTTACAAAGGAAGATCCTCACTCCAACACTTCTCAAATTTCCCCAAGATGCCCCATCAAAGTTAAGTTTGACAAATCTTACTAGAGGAGGATTCCAAGCCTATTTCACATTCACCTCCCACTTCATGCTTTTAGTTGAACAAGAAGAATATAAATTTATTTCTAAGTTTGAGACTCTTATCCCTTTAAAAGGGAAGGTGGTTTTATTATTAGTAGTACAAGGAATTTTGATGAAATCTTAGAGAATGTGTGTAATGACGGAAAAGAGTATGCCTTCTCCTTGCTTGATTTAAGAATAATTAATGACAAATTGGACTTAGTGTCACCTTGATCTAGTGTTGTGAGGTATTTTACACATCCACATTAGGTTTTGGGCCCTTTTTAAGCTAAATTAGTGTAACTCTGTCTTAATTTAATGTTGTAAAATGTATTTATGTACACTTTCAAATTAAATTTAGGAGGCTTGTAAACTAAAGTGGACCTAATCTAATGTTGTAATGTGTTCTGCACATTCACATTGGATTTAGGACCCTTTTAAGCTAAATAGACCCAATTTTGCCTTAATTTAGTGTTGTAAAGTGTATTTATTTACACTTTCACATTGGATTTTGGGCACTATTGCATTTATAACCTTTATATCATCATTAATGGGCCCCTATGACCCCATATTGTGCATCCTGAGGAATATTTTAATCAAAAAACCAACAATATCAACATATAAGCTTAATTTCTTAACTCCATGATACTTTAGGACTAAAAATAGCCCCTGTGGGACCCACTCAGGTGGGACTCATTAGCCCAAGATGGCAAATGAGTCCCATTTGGCCTATTTTTAAGGTTCTGAGTGGAAAAAATGGGTTTTTAATTCAAGTTTCTTCCATGTTGGCTTTGGGGATCAAATTAATGGTCATGTGAGTGGATTTCCTATATAAGCAAGCTTCCAAATCATTATTTCATCATACACTTATGTCATCAAGTCAGGCACTCAAGAGTTAAACACTTCAAGTCTTCACAAGGTCATCAAGATAGTTTCAAGATCATTTCTAAGGCATTCAAGGGAAGATTCTTCATCAATTGTTGCAGCAATTCAAGATTCATCATCATGGCAAGGTTCTAATTACATTATTTCATGTTCATGCTTCATTATCTTATTTCATCATTTGGTTTAATTACCTAAAAGGGGTTTGACCAAGGCAGACCCCTATTCCCTAACAATCAACACTTTTTATCTCTCTTAGTGTGATTGCAGATCTAGGTGCTTTGAAGACTTGAAGATCATTAAGGATTAGGTTGCAAGCTTGTTGGAGTTGTCCCCTTATTTGCAAGGTCATAATCTTCACAAAAAGGTCACCTACAGCCCCAAAATCAAGGTTTTGGATCCAAAAATACAGAGAAACAGAAAGAGCAGATTGAGCTCGGTGCAGATCAGAACTTTGAAATTCCAAAAAATCCAAACTAGACTCATTCGCAACAAGTGGCGAATGAGTCCCACTATGGGTGTTTTTCTGATATTTTTGTAGATTTGGATACCCATTTTTCAGAAACCCGCTTCTATGTTGAAACCCATATCTAGGACTGATTCGCCCAGAATGGTGAATGAGTCCCAGTAAGTCAAAATTTCAAGTTCAGCAATATTTCCAACCTTCATTCAAGCCTCTACAAGTTTTCAAGTGCACACTTCTAGTTATATAGCTTTCTATTTTGATTTATATGCATTTCTAGGTCATTTAGTTTGAGTTTGTATTCAATTAGGGTTTTTCTTTATAGTTTGCATATCATTGTCTTTTTGAAGTCTAAACTTGGTGGTGAACCCCTTAATAGATCATCTTCAGCCCCTAGGACAGCCCTTAGCAAGATCTCTTTCTCCATTGCAAACAGATCTCAAGGGTTATCTTTAAATAAAATTGGAAAAGTGTGTGTGGGTATGCTCTATGTCCTAAACCATATGCTAGCATCTCCCTTTAAACCACCTTTTCACCATTTCATTTTGGTGAATGTGCATTTAGAATGCCTTCTTTTCTGATTTGGAGTGCATCATCATCATAGATCTAACTTGAATTGACTTTGCATTAGTTAATTAGCATCTAGGGTTTCTAAATTTTGCATTAGTGAAAGTGCATATAGCTTGCATTTTTGCATCTTATTTCATTAAAAATCATTCAAAA
The DNA here is from genome assembly GCA_007258455.2 of Sequoia sempervirens. Taxonomy (NCBI): domain Eukaryota; kingdom Viridiplantae; phylum Streptophyta; class Pinopsida; order Cupressales; family Cupressaceae; genus Sequoia; species Sequoia sempervirens. The sequence continues at coordinate 46,291 of VDFB02335328.1, forward strand.
TCTACATTTGCATCTTAGATCTAGATCATACAGCATAGAACACATAAAAAACAACCAAAAAAATTGAAAAAAATTGAAAAAAAAACTACTAAGACTCATTCGCCACCTTGGGCAAATTAGCCCCAGTGCAAATTCATAACTGCATTTTACAAAGTTAAGTTTCCTATTTTTAAGCTTATGTTTGTTGTTATTGCTTTTCTATTTCAATTTGCATACTTTATGTTACATTCAAATCATTAGAATTAGCATAATTTACATTCATCGCAATTGTGGATAGAATTAGATTCTTGCATCTTTCATTTTCAACATTCGTTCATAGTTCAATTAGATTAGATTACATTCAGCATTCATTAGAAAATGAAAATAAAAAAACTAAAAACATCAAAAGAAACAAAAAATGGTTAACCTTAGAGAAATCATATCATTCAAACCCTTTAGTAGTGATGACTTTGACATGTTAGATGAAGCCCTTGATGACTTCATCTCTCTTAGATCATCCACTAAAGGTTTGATACAAGAGGATGCAAGCATTGACAATCATGACAATCATAATTGTTCTTCTCTCAATACCTCTCCTATTAGTGATGAAGGTATCTTGGTGATAGGAGATACAACCATTGAGAATCATGAAAGTCTTGTTTGTCTTCCCTTTTGGAAAAATATTGACACACGAAGTTGAGATCATGGCCACTACTTTAACTAGTCTCCATTCATCTCCCAACACCTCGCCTACTTGTGAGAATGCTTTAGCAAATAAGGATTCAATCATGAATGATCATGACAAACACATTTGTGTGGAGGATATGTTGATATTAAGAGATCCAATAATTAAGAGCTTTGGCAATCCTACCTCTCCTACTTGGGAAGATAATATAGGACATGGGAATGTAAATGTAGATAATCATGACAATCAAACCTTTCCTTCTCCTAATATCTTCTCTAGACATGAGGAAGATAGTTTAGTGTTAAAGATATCCTTATTAAGACTCATGAGAATCTTATTCCTCCCTTTCCTGATGCCCCTACCATTTGGGAAGACCTATTTGAACAAAAAATTCCAATCATCGGTAACCATGAAACTTATAGTTGCTCGTCTTGATGCCTCCCTTATGTGTGATGAAGCTACTTCACAAATTCTAATCATGACATGTGATGAACCCATTGTTTGTCACTTTCCTAAAAGCTCTCCTACTAGGGTAGATATTATGGCACAAGAGAATGAGACCTTAGCGAAAAAGGATGAAATTATGGACAACAATCAAATTTCCTCCTCTCCTAATATCTCTCTTATTGGTGAAGAAGATATTATGGTCTTATAAGATCCAATGATGAGAATCATGAGGAAAACATTATTAAACAAGAAAATGTCATCATTGACACACAAAAAGATCTAACCATTGATAACCTCCTTAATTGTGATGAAGTTATTTTAGAAGAACCCACCTTTGAATGTCATGAACATCTAGCTTTTTGCTCTCCTAAAAGCTCTCCTACTAGGGAAGGTACCATGGTGCAAGAACGACAACATTGACAAACTTCTTTCAAAAACTAGTAATATGGCTTCCTTAGATGAAGATGAAGTGAAATTAGACTCCTTCAATAAGAGATCATGAACCTACAGATAAGGCTTTTGACATTATGCACATTAAATATCCCTTAACACCAACCACACATGTCGAACCCCTACAAGAGACAAAAAAACAAAAGCAAATTGAAGAAGCCACAAAGTTATTGGAAGATGCTTCGGAAACCTTTGATTTCATACCTACATTCATGGGAGAATACAAGATCATAACAAAAGAGCCTAAAAAGGGAAAAGAGAAACTAGTAAAGGCAATACAAAATTCAAAAGCATCCATTTCAACCACCTTAGAAGAAAAGATAACATACAAGACAAACTTCGATGAAGTTGAACAACCATTGATCCGAAAGAAGTGAAAAAGCTTTATGAAAGAGGTTTTGAACTTATGAAGCAACTTGGGAAAGGATGTGATGCTATAGAACAAGGTATCCATGTCCCTATAAAGCCTAAAACACAAGAAATGACTAATGATCTTGGTTATAGTCCCTCAAAACAAAGGCCTTCATTCAATGTCAACACTATCACAAAAGATTCTTCCAAGACAACTTTAACTTTGATGCATCCAAAACTGATAGATATCTCATTAAATATGTATCAAGTTGAAACTTTGTTTATTCATCATAATAAATAGCATTAGTTGCTGCTCCTTGCCATGTAATAGTTGTAGGATCATAGTATACTCACTATTGCATGCAATCTCCCTTTTGCAAGAAGCAACATATCATCCATCTCGGGCACATCCTTGACCTGCACTAAGTAGGGGCAAGGGGGTTAGGAAGCCTTATCCTCATATGTCACTTGTCGTCGTCACTTTTGGCTAGTTGATCACCTTTCATGTACATATAAGAGCAAGCTTGGGATGTGGACGACGTGCCTTAAGGTTGACTCGCATGTGACATACTTATCCATGATGTAGCTCGATTTGGAAACATATGACTTAGCATAGGGCTTTCCAAATTGGCTCTCATGTCTTCTTTCATGTTAGCATTTATCATTGACTACTTTAAAGCAATTGCTCACAGTGATGGTGTAGCAACCGCTTTAAAGTGGGGGCATACATAGATGACACCTTTCGGCAAATTTCATGGTGTGATTTTCCTTTTTTCTTGTGATATGTCCTCTTCTTGGTGGTGTCACTAGGTTTGATGTCGTCCAAGAGTGTACGATCTACCATCATGGCATGATGCGAACGAGGCATCAGATGAGTGATGATCTGAGACCCTTGACTTGTCCTCTCTTGAAGACATTAGGCACAATTCTCCCTAAGAAGAAGACCTTACACAAACAAAGCAAAATCCCCTTTAACAAAATTTTTACATAACAAAAGCATTTACAAAATGCATTACATTGTGGTGCCTTATCAAAGTTATCAGGAGGATAACTTTGGTATGGTTGGTATGATGGGAAGCCGACACATTGGCATGACTTTCTTATTATATGATGGGAAGCCGACACACTAGCATGACTTTCTCACTAAACCACTTCTTTAGGACAACTCACCCTACAGACGACCTGATGTTCTGTGGCCCTAGAGTGAGAGCATCTTTTCCACCTCCTTTCTTTTAGTTCTTAGCGTTACATGATCGTGTATCTTGATGTTGCATACCTTGTGTGTGTCATTTTGTGCTTATGTTGGTTTGACAAGATCTTGGATTTTGGAGGCTTGACCGCCTCCTCAATCTTTATTATCCTAGACCATCTGCATTGGTACACTTGGACCCCTCTTGAATGTCTACTTTAGTGTGATTTTGAATCAAGTTCATCCTCTCACTAAAGTGGGTTCTAGATGTAATGACGGAAAAGAGTTTTCCTTCTCCTTACTTGATTTAAGAACAACTAATGACAAATTGGAGTTTGATCTAGTGTTGTGAGGTGTTTTAAACCTCTACATTAGGTCTTGGGCCCTTTTTAAACTAAATTAATGTAATTGCCTTAATTTAATGTTGTAAATTGTATTTATTTACACTTTCACATTAAATTTAGGAGGCTTGTAAATTAAAGTGGACCTAATCTAGTGTTGTAATGTGTTCTACACATTCACATTGGATTTAGGACCCTTTTAAGCTAAATAGACCCGATTTTGTCTTAATTTAGTGTTGTAAAGTGTATTTATTTACACTTTCACATTGGATTTTGGGCCCTATTGCATTTATGACCTTTATATCATCATTAATAGGGCCCTATGACCCCATATTGTGCATCCTGAGGCATATTTTGATCAAAAACCCAACAATATCAACATATAAGCTTAATTTCTTGACTCCCCGACACTTTAGGACTAAAAATAGCCCCTGTGGGACCCATTCGCCACCAGGATGGCGAATGAGTCCCATTTGGCCTATTTTTAAGGTTCTGAGCCGGAAAAAGTGGGTTTTTAATTCAAATTTCTTCCATGTCGGCCTTGGGGATCAAATTAATGGTCAATTGCCTATATAAGCAAGCTTCCAAATCATTATTTCATCATAAACTCATGTCATCAAGTCAAGCACTCAAGAGTTAAGCACTTCAAGTCTTCACAAGGTCATCAAGATAGCTTTCAAGATCATTTATAAGGCATTCAAGGGCAAATTTTTCATCAATTGTTGCAGCAATTCAAGATACATCATGCCAAGGTTCTAATTGCATTATTTCATGTTCATGCTTCATTATCTTATTTCATCATTTGGTTTAATTTACCTAAAAGGGGTTTGACCAAGGCAAACCCCTATTCTCTAACAATCAACACTTTTTCTCTCTATGTGATTGCAGATCTAGGTATTTTGAAGACTTGAAGATCATTGAGGATTAGGTTGCAAGCTTGGAGTTGTCCCCTTATTTGCAAGGTCATAATCTTCACAAAAATGTCACCTTCAGCCTCGAAATTGGGGTTTCAGATCAGAAAACAAAAAGGAACAGAAAGAGCAAACTAAGAGGTGCAGATCAAAACTTTGACGTTCTAGAAAATCTAAACTGGATTGTGACGAATGAGTCCCACTGTGGGTGTTTGTCAAATATTTTTGTAGATTTGGACACCCATTTGTCTGAAACCCGCTTTTGTGCATAAATCTAGATCTCGGATTGATTCGCCCATAATGGTGAATGAGTCCCAGTAAGTCAAAATTTCAGGATCAGCAACATTTCCAACCTTCGTTCAAGCCTCTACAAGTTTTCAGGTGCACACTTCTAGTTTTATAGCTTTTTGTTTTGATTTATATGCATTTCCAGGTCATTTAGTTCGAGTTTGTTCAATTAGGGTTTTGCTTTATAGTTTGCATTTCATTGTCTTTTCCAAGTCTAAACTTGGTGGTGAACCCCTTAATAGATCATCTTCAACCCCTAGAACAGCCCTTAGCAAGATCTCTTTCTCCATTGCAAAGAGATCTCAAGGGTTATCCTTGAATGAAATTGGAAAAGTGTGTGTGTGTATGCTCTATGTCCTAAACCATATGCTAAACTTTTGAACCAAGAAATAACAAAAATTAATCAGCTTGTTTTGAGACAACTATTTAGATTTAGAAGACATAAAGTTGATTTCGTTATAAAGTGTTTGAAAAGTATTATAAAAGCATATTTTATAACATTGTGTACAACTCACTCATACTTTCACAATTGCAAAGTATACAAGTAAAACTTAGTTAAAAAATCTAATTATGGTTATCAAGTAGTCAAATGATACATTTATAACTTGTCAAAAAAGAACTATAACTAATCAAACTCTAAATATATGAGCAATTTTATTCAATACAAAAAATATATATATGGGCAATTTTAGTACTTTACAAAGGTTAGGCATATACAATAAGTATATCACACTAAATGAAGTTTTTCCTTTCTTTACTTTCTCAACTAATGATCCCACTTCATTTATAATTCAATTTAATTGTGGATACATGTAGATTTTATTTTTCTTTTTTTTGCTTGTATTTTGCATAATCAAGTTTTGCATGTGATAGACAACAACCTTTGTATTTTTCACCCCTTGATGGGTTTGTTCAAAAATAGCATTAATGTCAATATCATATTTTTCATGTTGTCATTTGTGTTACACAATAGATTTGAGCTCAATACTCCAAATTTGACCAATATATCTTGTAACTTAGATTTCCTCAAGTTTGAAAAATGTATTATGTATTCATCATTTGTCATAACGGCAAATTAACATATAGGCTTAACCATCCAAAGAACTTGTTATTTGTCCCACATTTTTTTTTCCTTTTAGCATCATGTTTGCTTTCAAGTTGTAAGAGAAACTTTTTTTGTCCTGTCCTTTAAAGTTTTTCTAATACAAGTCACAAAATCATGTTAGTGTCACATCAATCATAAAAGGATGTCATCTTTTGAATAAGACAAAAACCCTTTTTTTTTTTGGTCCTGTCCTTTAATGTTTTTCTAATACAAGTCACAAAATCATGTTAGTGTCACATCAATCATAAAAGGATGTCATCTTTTGAATAAGACAAAAACCAATTAATATTTTGTCATGTCAATAAGATGGAAGTGTTTATACATCTTATAAATTAAAGAAACCAATTTTTTATATACCTTAAATGCTCTAAAAAATTATGCATCATCTAATTTAAAGGATCACCATACTCAAGTAAGATGGCTCATCCCCAAAAAAGGTCATTTGAGGTTCCATCAAAATTCTCACTGTTCTATATTTTAAAGCCTAAACAAAGATGTCAGATACAAAGGCAATTTTATTTGGCTTGAATGACATTAATAATAATATGAATCTTCTATTTGTTGTAAGCAACATAATTATAAGAATGTAAATGTAAGATTACATCATAACGTGTATTTTAATGAAATTCTTTGTTGCATCTGGAACGCATGCTAGGCTTATAAAAATGTGTAAAAGATGTTCAGTATGTGTCATACAAGTAATGACAACAATCTTTTCTACAATTCCATCATCACCAAGCTCCTAAGATGGCTTTATTACAATCCAGGCCACATGGGCACATTGGAGTCACCCCATTGAATACCTTTGTGATGTTGAGCAAAGACCTTTGTACAGCCATACTGAATGAACTCTTCATCTAGTGTGTTGACAAGCAAATGGGACAAAAGTAGCCTTGTGACGTAACCTCAATGCTCGTAATGATCAATATAACCAATAATTTAATTTTGAAACATGAAAAATCTAAGTCTGATTGTGTGCAATCTTCTTGATAGATCACATCGATTGGTTTGTGATAAAGGAGAAATGTTTCTGTACACATCGATTGGTTTGTGATACAGGAGAAATGTTTTCGCACACATCGACTGGTTGTAATACATGAGACAAGTTTCTTGAGTTTCTTCTTTACAATGAGTTTCGTTGTTTTCCTTGCAATATTGTACATCATTATAAATATATGAGTCAACTGACTGACTTTAGTTCATGGCCAGTGCAACTTCCCATTCCTCCACCTTGTGATTCTTTTATTTGCCGTGCAATTAATTAATTGTGTCCACAAAATAGTTTAGTTCATCTGCATCAGTTTTTTTATATATAACCAAAAACACATAATTCAAAATAAATACATTACATTAATTAGTATTTTCATACTCCAACAGAGATTTTTGGCTTTGCCTTGTATTGATAATTTAAGCAGTGCTATATATTTTCCTAATCCATCCACCTGATCTTCCACACCCATGATTGTAACCATTGGAGTTGAGACTGAATATAAATATATATTGAAAGTTCTGCCAAATTCTCTTACTTTGTTGCACATTGCACACGTCATTGTTATCGGGATTATTATCTAGTAGTGCACAGGTTAGAATGAGGGTTCACAGACTATGCATGTGCGCTTTGAGTGAGAGCTAAGATGAATGTCGATGTACAAACAGCAAAGGTGTTATCCATGGCCTGAATGCACAGTAACAAATGGTTAATCCTGCACATGGGCAACTTCTCTATAGAGAGGATGTTCCACTTTATACCTCATTGACACTTTAGCGAAGTTTGTCATTCTCCAAAGAATTAATACCTTCTATAAAGTTGCAATTCATATAAAACTGCTTTCATTGCTGATTTGATACTAAGGATGTTTTATTTCATTCTTTTCACCTAATGTATACTATCACATACGAATCAAATCCCATCAGACTATGTCAGTGCTCCGTCAAAATCATGTTTATTCTGTCAGTTGTTAAAAATCCCCATATACTTCAAACTGATGGGGATCTGACAGAGGGTCTTACAGGGGTTTGATGTGATGATTTAACAATCCACTCGATTTCCACAAATGCCGTGTCTATTAGAGCTAGCAAACCATTGTGAATTCCATTTAAAAAAATTGGATTTGAATTGTCAACAGAATATCTGGCAGAATTAAAATCTAATCTGGTTGCAAGGAATCATGGTGTGACCCATGTTGACAAATGAATTAGTCTCCAAAAATAATCAATATGTAATAGACTAAAAAAAATAGGCTATCATCCAGCTGAAAAAGTGATTCCATCACAACATATGGCTGCATACGTTGTCCATTTGCCCAAAACACTAGCAGCTTCCAATCAAAGAAGTTTCATAGATCAAGCTGCTTAATGAGTTATTAAGAGTTCATTAGAACGTGGGCAGTTGGAAGATATAAAGTTTAGAAAAGCTAATAGATTGCCTTTAAGCCATAGCCAGATGAATGCTATTTAATTATTGATGGAAAGTTGGAAACACAATCTGCATCTAAGGGGTAGTACATAAAAAATCATTGTAGTTCTCATATAATCCACTCAACTACTCAAGTAGTGCGTTGAAACTTTAACCAAAGAGAAAATTGCAAACAGGCTTGTTTTAACTGTACATGCAGCAAATAATAAGCAAAAAGGAGCCATGCATACTAAAAAGCTGGTGCCTGTTTACAGAGGGAGTATGAACAAGCGATGAGAAGTAAGAAGCGGATAATGAACTCTAAGTGCAAAAAAGTCGGACTATATTCTCTTCAAACGAAGAACTGCTAATGAAGCCTGTTTTTCATTTTAAAGTCAATGTTGTATGCAGATCTCTATTTGAACCTTTATTGAATAGTTCAAAATCTTGTAGTAATATTTTAAGCAAGCATGTGAACTAATCATATATCTAACAATGTTAAGCTCCATACCAGATACAGACCATTGTCAGGAGTATCAAGATTATTTGACCATATCTATCACCCTCCAATTCAAATTTATGAGAATTTTTTTCTTTTTTCAATTTGAGAACATGGATGATTGCATATAACACTAACTCTTCAAAATTGAATACAGAAAGCAACAAACCCAACTGCCAAGAATCTTATAGATTCCAGCTTCTGAGCAAGAGTTAGCATCTTAAAATGATGTATTTCCTTGCACTATAACACCAGCAGAAGTTCTCTACATGGTGGCCATGTCAAGTGAATGTTTAGGAGGGGCTTTCTCTTGCAATTACTTTCCATGTAGAGTCGTAGACAATTCATGACCACTTTCTACAAAACAAAAGTAATAATAAGAAACATACTACAAACCCAAAATTAAAGAGAGTCTAGATCCTAGCCTAAAATTAAAAAATTGTCTAAATTCACAATGAAAAATTATGTACAATGCCTGACCATTGGAACCCCTTAAGCCATTAACACATTGACTTTAACATGCACAGCATTTCCTGCATAATGGTGGAGTCTGTATAATTGAAACTACACTTATATAAAAATCAAACACACTACAAGCAAATAAAAATGCAATAATATTTATGCTGAAAGGCATTCCCTTATGTGACAAAACTCCAGCTGCAAGTACAGCTACA
>VDFB02335330.1:0-18122 GCA_007258455.2 Sequoia sempervirens
TCCTAGATATTAATTCCTTAAAATATTAAGAAAAACTAATCAATATGCTCCACTTAAGTAGCTTGTACGATTTAATTGAAACTCTATATATACACAAGGCGTTTAAAAAGGTATGTAGAAAGGTATGGGGAGAAGGGCATATGGACCCCAACTATAAAAGATATAAAGTTTTCATATTCTATATATTGTTGGATGAGATTTGAATTGGGTGTATGTTCTTTACATTTCAAATATTCATTTCTTCTCCTTTTCCCACTTCTTTTTAAGCTAGTTTTGGTCTTCAAATATTCATTTTTTCTCTTCTACCTCTCTTATCTTGATGATGGATCATGGAGTGTGATCTAAAACGTTGATGCAAAAATCTCATACACAATCAAATTCAGAAACGGCAATTTGAATTTACAAAGCTATGTTTAGCAAATTTCTCAACTTGGCATGCAAATTGAGTAGGTAGTGAATCATTTTGAATGTTGTTGGTGGGTCTCATTTGAGTTGGGTGATGATTTTAGATGCTTATCATGGGATATGAGCCATTATGGAGGAGTTATGAGTCAAATATACTATCTAATATTAGTATGGAGATTATTTTTCTTATTAATGACTCATTGCATTTACTATTCTCAAAAGTGCCTAGAGTGGGAGTTTTTGTTATTTTTGCTTTAGTTTGATGGTACATTGTTTTGGGAAACCATTTATGGTATTCCTCTCCAATTTTACTATATATTGGAGACATGAGATAGTAGTTTTATGATGAGATTGTGTACATGTACATACATGCTATTGGAGTGTTGTTAGAGTGAAGAGAGTGTTAGTGTGTGAATGCATCTCACATTTAAAGATTAATGCATAATTGTCCTCTTTCTCGTGGATTTTTTTCTTGAAAATGTTTCTCCACATAAATCCTATGCTATCATAGTTTGTAGATTTATCTCTTAATATTAATTTTAGAATCATGCAATTTTAATCACATGCCAATCTTTGTTTAATAAACAAATTTTAGATTTCCATACACTTTTACAAAATTTTATTGTAGTAGTTTCACTTTGTTTATAAAAAATTGTATCTGACCTAATAGTTCTACATATAGAGGGTCACCTTTCTATTAAGTTTCCAAGCTTATTTTTCTATAGTGGGAGATTTTCCATTGTGTGATTTTGTAGATTTGAAGAAAGGAAAGGATTGTCTGTCATGGATTCTACTTCTCATATGAGGATTAATAAATTCAATGGTACCAAATATGAGATGTGGAAGTTCAAGATAAAATATATCCTTGAAGAAAGTGATTAGTGGTTTCCTATTTCAAAATAAATGAATCCATTTGATGTGTCTAATAAATATTGATAAAAAATAGACAGAATGAATTAGGAATCATGTGGTTGTGTATTTTAGATTCTATCTTCTTGAATGCATTCTAGGAGACTACTACACACAAGTTGTTGAAGAGGATAGGCACTATATTTCAAATTAAAAACCTTATAAATAAGTTATATCTCAAAAAATGGTTACATTCATTAAAAATGAAAGATACAATTCTATTGTAGACAATTTAAATGTTTTTAATTTGATTTTAAGTCAGCTTCATTCTTTAGATGTTTAGTTGGATGAGGAAGATAAATGTATATTATTAACTTTCTCTTTACCTTTAAATACTTTAGAAAATATAATTGTTTCCATTAGTGGTAATGGTGTAGAGTTGAAAATGGACAATCTTAATGCTACTTTCCTTTCAAATAAAATAAGAAGAAAATTAATGAGTGAAGGCTTAAAATATGCTTTGCATGAATGGGGAAGGTCCAAAGAAAAAATAGGGCCTAAAGAGATAAGGAAAATGATAGATCTAAGTTTCTTAAACCCTAAGAAAAAGTAGAGTAAAGTGTTGGAATTATGGAAAAAGGGGAGATATAAAGAATGAGTGTAGAAACAATAAAAAAGTGTTTAGGTTCCTCCACAAAAAAGTTCTTTGATGGTAGTGAAAATTATACTTTATTTATTTCTAGTAAAATTATAAGTGATGATGCTTGAATTATTGATTTAGGTTGCTCCTATCATCTGAATCCTCACAAGGAGTGAATTTTTATATATGTAACTTATGATCAGGAGAAGTTTTGGGCTTGGAGAAAATAGTATCAAGTAGATTGTTGGTAATGGAAAGCTACAATTATATTTTAGTGATGGATGCTAGAGTTGATAGTGAATTCCATAGGTCCCAAAAATCACCTATGATCAAAACACCTATCACATTTGAACAAAAAATCCATTGATGTGTGCTATACAACCTTGAGAGAGATTGATCCATAAATGTATTTACTATTGAATAATGAATGTGGATTGATTATAATTTATACAATAATGAATGCTTGTAAAATAAAAAAAATCAAACCCTAGATGAGGGTTTGATTAGATTGTGACAAGTGTCCTTATCCTATGCAATGAGATAATAATACCTATAATTAGCCCAATCTAATAATAGAAAAACACTCATAAGTTTAGCTTAAGTGTAATAAAGTAAAAGAGGCCTAATAATTAATCAATGATAAATTAATTATTATGTGACTTTCCTAGTTACTCTAACAATGTAAGGGTTAAAACCCTTGCTCATGTTTTATATATTTTAGGTCTTGCAATAAATTTACTTAATATATCCAAGTTAAATAATTTTGGAGTACACATGACATTTGAAAAGTTTGGTTGTAGGTTGGTAAGAGATAACATAGAGGTTGCTAGATGATCTTAGATTGAGACTTTATTTAGCCTAAATGCCTCCACTTTTTTTCATTCCACTAATTTAACTAGAACTTAAATACATGTATGTTGTGACACCAACATTTGGGTCACATAGGGGAAAAGGGTCTTAAAATCATTAGTTTAATAAAAACCAACTAACAATTCTTTTTTACTATTCTATTGGTAAAATTGATTTATGTGAGAAATGTGTGTTTTGAAAATAGAACCAATCTTCATTTTTTGTTGGAAGCAATAAAGTTAAGAAATTATTAGAAATAATTTCTTTGAATGTGTTTGGATGTTGGTTTTATGTGTAAACAATTTAATTATGTTACATTTATTGATGGTGCCTTTAAATGCACTTAGAATTATTTTATGTGTTTTAAATCTAAAGTTTTCACTGAGTTTAAGGAATTGAGAGTCTCAATAAAGCACAACCAAAATATAAGATAAGGGTGTTGAGATATAATAATGATGGGGAAGATTGTTCTAGAGAATTTGATAAATTATGTAAGCATGTAGGTATTGTTTGATAGAGGGCTACACCTTATACTCCCCAAAAAATTGGGATATAAGAAAGGATGAAACTAACCTTAATGGAAAGAGCTATATAAGTATGTTAATTATTACATAACTAGATTGGTGCTTTTGAAAAAAAGGTTGTAAGTACTACTTGCTATTTGATTAATCAATCTTCTTGTTTAACTCTTGTTGATAGAACTCTTTAAGAAGTGTGGATAGGTAAACAACTTTCAATTTCACATTTAAGGATATTTGGTTGTGAGGCTTATGTTCATGTGCCTTAAGAAAAATTATCTAAATTAGATAAAAAGGATAAAATAATGCACATCCATAGGCTTATGCTTATGTGCCTCAAGAAAATTGTTCTAAACTAGATAAAAAAGATAAAAAAATGTGCATTCATTGGTTATGGTAAGACTGTTAAAAGTTATAAGGTTTGGACTGCTCTAATCTAGAAAATGATATTTTTTAGAGAGGCAATTTTAAGAACTTTAGAGCTTATTACGATGAAGAAAAATTGAAGGAAAATGAAAGAATTAAAAAAATGCACTTCAAAACCAAAATAGAAAAGTAGGAAGATGCTCACATGAGAAAAAAAATAGATGGATTCGATGAGGTAGAAGAAGATGATTTAAAGACTTTAAATACATGTTGGTAAATAGATTTGTTGCTACAAAAATTCTACAAACAACTTAGACTCACCTAATGAGCAGTGATAAATGTTCCAATAATTATAAAGATCACAATTGGAATAGTGATCTTCCTTTGCATTTGAGAGGGGTATCTCCCTCACTTTGTATGATTTTTTCTTTTTGAGTAATTTTAACTCAAAAGTAAAAAAGGAAAGAACAAAAATAAAAATAAGGTGGAAAGGAAGAGGCAAAAATTTATTTGAGAACTTAAGAAACAAAACCTATATTTTGTAAGAAAAGTACAAAAATAAAGGATTAAATCAACTAAAAATTATAGAATCTCTCGATCCTAATAAAAAAGAAAGCATGCAAAGGGAAATAAGAAGATATATAACTAGTTGGACATAAAAGAAAACTAGTACTCAAGAATAAAAAATGACGTGTTGGAAATGTGTTTTTTTATCATTGATGTCAAGGCCTCTGAGATGGATATGGTTGCAAATATTGTCAGAATTATTGCAAAAAATGTCATTGGTGTCAAGAAGTGTTTTTTGGCCTACTAGTAGTGTTGTTATTATTGTCCTGAACATGAATGTTTTTTTTCATATTGAACGAAAAAAATTAAAATACAATAACCTGAACATAGACGTTATCTACTTCAGATGTTTATGGTGCAATTGGACTGGACTGGACATGGATTATATTACATCAGTTAGGGTTTGTGCCCATGGTAGGATTTTGGCTCTAATTCCTTTAAACCTTAAGGATTTCCCTGGTTGAGCATTTTATATTCTAATTCAATGTTGATTAGCCTCTAACATTTTCTAGTTGCTTAAGTTATGTCTTAAGCCCTTCAACACCATTTGTTTTCCAACCTTGCTTATCATTTGTACTAGTGTGAAATATTATTTTAATATTTCCTATGTCTAATGTTCAACTTTAAGGCTGTGAAGTTCCATAGTAGAGACAAGTGCCATAATTCCCCAAAAGAACACTCTAAAATGGTCAAGACCATGTCAAGACTGTGAAAGCGTAGAGAGATGACATGTGTAAAGGTTGGGTCTAGAAGGAAAGAGAGTTGAGAGGATATGATAGGTTACAAAATTGTGCTTGCCCACAATGGTAAAGGTAGGTCACGTTTATGTATGTGTTGTCTTGTAGAATGTTTCCATCTGGTCTAGTGTTAGTGTGGGCCCATTGTACGCTAAATGTGAAAGGTTAGAATTCTTTTAGGATTCCTCCTTGTGGTTCAAAAATAGAATGCTTTTTACTCTTTGACTTATTTTGGTGGAAACCCATCAATATGAAATTGATGTAGGATATATATATTTCCTCACATATTTATGGGTTTTTATGTTTATTATTTTTGAATGCTAAATTTATCTTCTTTCCTAGTTTCTACATGTAGACATGCAAATTATCCTGATTGATGTCATGCACTTGATCTTGATTCACTAACATCAATTCTTCTTGAATCACTTCTTTAGTAACCAATTAATTGAATAATCCTTATTTAATTAATTCATCAAGATTCATCCTTTAATTAAATAAATCAGATTTATTTAATTAAATCATAATTCCTCTTTAGTTAAATAAATCAATTTTATCTAATCAAATCCTAATGTTCCTCTTTTGATTAAATAAATCATTTTATTTAATTAAATTCTAATGTCATCTCTTTTAATTAAATAAATTAACCTTTATTTGATTAAATCTAACATCATCCCCTTTAATTAAATAAATCAAATTTTATTTAATTAAATCTAATGTTCATTATTCCTCCCATTTGATTTAAATAAATCTAAAAATCTAAGTCAAATGTCAAATCAACTAATTTCCATTTAAGTTAATCAAATCTTGATTAACTCTAACACTAATCCATCAAATCCTCTAGATTTTGCAACTTGCACAAGTAAATCAATTTAATTGATTTATAAATTCTTCTATTTTCATTCAAAAGGGAATCAAGTTGGAATATTATTCAAATTTGAAAACTCCCTCCCAAAAGGACTTGTCCATCCAACAAGGCATTAAAGGCCTCTTACATGTCCTTTTTTTTTAGCCAAGTGGCATTAACTCTTCTTTAATCTCCCTCCAACATGTCACTTCTCCAATTTCAAATTCCACCTAATTGCATTTATTTGCACATTCATCAAAATGTGCTCCACCTCTCTCCACTAGCATGTTGACAAGTGGCACAATGCCATTGGCTTATGTTTAGTCCCACATCCTTCATATTTTGCATTCTTCCATCCTTCTCTTCTATTAATAGAAGGCTCTTCTATTGATCTTGGATCCACAATCATCCATAACTTGAAGCAAAGTCATTATCTACAGGTTTTTGAGCAAAGTTCATCCATTTTCATCCAAGTTTCATAGAATTTTATCACCATAGCTAGGTTATTGCAAATTTCATCAAGAAGCACTATTGTTCATCATCAAAGCTTGCAAGGAATTGGGAAAGGGATATTTTCCACATCAAAATAGTACCAATTCCTCGATGGGATGATGGGTTTGAGCATTTGAATAGGAATTAGATTGCTTTTTACTTGATTTCTCTACTTGATTTCTTGTTCATTATGCTTCAAATGAATCTCATGGGGAATGTTAGTTTAGATGTGTATAATTGACTAACATTGTATTGTTTGTTCATGTTTGTGCAAGTCTAGAACTACCAAATTCACATTTTGGCGCTAGGAGGGAAAATCTTGAAGAATTAACACATTTTTTCACCAAAATTCCACTATTTTAAAAAAAAATTGTCTACAGGAAAGAGCGACGCTGCAAAAGTCAAACAGTGTTGTTATCAGTCCAGCGTTGCTATTTGGTGACGTTGTTTGCACTCCAAATTGCAACGCTTCTGTCATTCTCACTTAGGCTTGATCAACCAAACTCCAAAGTGTGTCGCTGGGTGAAACATCAATGCAATCGCAGTCTCTGTTTCTCTACAGAGTGCTGCTAGTTTCACTAGAGCGCCGCTGGACTTCTTCAAACTGCGACGCCTTCGTGGATTGTGCTACTGGAGTTAGGTAAAATGTCATTTTTTAGTTTCATTTTGAAATGTACTTTTTTGTATTGATTACCTTTGACCTCTAATCTATTTGTGGCTCTGTTTTCTGTAGTTTAACCAATTGTTGTAGGTTGAAGTGATCAAGAGGAAAAGGAGGAAGCAAAGACAAGACTTGTTATGGCATTATCATATGATTGTATCAAGTGTTCTTAAACACTTTGGGGAGTAGTTATAATCCCATTTTAAGGATTTTTTTCTCTTCAAGTTTTAGGACTCAAAATACATTTCATTTGGGTTTGAAAAAGAACAATCAAAGGGATTAAAAAGAACTTTAGGAACTTACTAGAGTTGGTTTTGGATTTAACAATTGAACGAGCAAACTTCACACTTCATCTTGGTGCTTAAAAAGAATCCATTATTGCTTTTGAAGGTAAAATGAACATGTGTTTTCCGTGTCTTGTAATCTTTTTTACAAATTAATATCATTTAAAAGGCGTACGCACTTCTCTCGCACTTCACAACGATCTTGAGAATCAAAAGTCTTTTGGTGATATTAAGTTGTATAAAAGATTACCTCCAAACTTCAATTTGGGTTTCTTAAAAATGAACAAAGCTTGCTAGGGCGAGTTGAGTATATTGCATGTGTTCTCTCTTTGTTCTCGCAAACAAAGATTGATCAAACTACGAATGTGCTTGCTTGCTATTGTTCAACTTTAGAGGGGCCTGCCTAAGACCAATTCAAAGGTGACTCTAACCATTTTTTCACTCGGGCCGGTATACAAATGGATAAGACTAAATTTTCAAGTCCTCATGGTATGTAGGCCTTAGTCGTACAATGTCTTTCAGAATGAGATACTACCATAAAAAGTATAAGAGCCCCTAGTAGGATTGATTAAAGCCTTTAGTGGCTTGCTGGACACTCACAAGGTGCCATGTCCCTGATCACCCTGACTAAGAACCAATTTATTTAGAAGCCCAAATCCTTATCTATTTGTTGGTGCAAGAATGGTCATTCTGAAGCCATCCCACATTTTTGCAGTTTTTGGTAGAGATGAGAAGTATGCCATGGGAGTTTCATGGGTACTGAAGCTTGGATGACCCAAGAAGTGTGTGTCGTGGAGGGGAGCCAGTGTGGTCAAGCTTCTAATCATCCACTAAGAATAGGCACAACTTGATTTATCCAAGTGGGAACTCAATAAATATTGTCTCTTTCTATCCTAGGGTTGTACATCATTTTGAAATAACACTTTGCTTGGATCTAAAACATTGAAAAACAAACATTCAACAAAATCCTCAAAATTTCAAACCCTTTAGGAGGAGCAAATACCTTTGACAAATCCAAGTGCTATTGCTTTCCCTAGGGATTATATCCTTAAAGGCTTCTAAGTATTTCGATTTACATCTTAATTTTCTCTCACTAAAGTCAACTTTAGGGAACTATTGCTTTGATTTCCTTGATTTCCACATAATGGACCTTGTGGGATGAAAATAAATTGGGACATTAGACATTTAGTTTGAAAAGCTAAGGCAAGAAAGTGTTTGTGGTAAAATGAATTCATTAAGAAAAGATAAGAATAATTGAACCTCACACATGTGTTGTCTCAAATGATTTCTTGAAAAATAAAAATCTGAAAATCAAAGTCTAAAAGTCTTAGTCCAAGAGCTCTCAAGAAACATTTGTCTATGCTTTATGAATTTAGAGAGAGATTGGTCTTCAACTTTTACAAACGTGCATCAAAGAACAATCCCAATTTGTATTCATTTTACTATTGTCAAAATCCAAGACTTTTTCAAAGGTTTGAGTATCTCACATAGGAAGTATAGCATGTTCTTCAACACCTAGGTCTTGTAAGAAAAAGTCTTTCTAGGTTCACTTAGGATCAAAATCAACACTCTCATCCATCCCCAAACATCAATCAAAACCATCTCATAAACAACTCTTGGAAATCTTGAAAAGATAATTCATGCTAGGCTTTTGGCAAATCCTCTAGATCAAATCCAAATCATCTTCTTTGGGTAGGTGTGTGTAGATGAATCCTTCCTCACACATTTAGTCAAATTATCAATCCTTGTCAACACGTCTATCCCTTGATAACATCCAACATCTTGGGGTTTATGAGTTAATTATCCAAAATCCAAAATCAAATCAAATCATAATCAAATCCAAACCCAAATCAAAGCCAAAGTCAAAATCAAATCAAATCAAACCAAATCAAATCCAAAATAAAAAAAATCCAAAAGTCCCAAAGTTTAGTATCTCCTTCAAGATTTCTTAAGAGTTCAAACATTCACACCATCCATCTTTCATTTATCTCATCACCACCCTTTGATCCCTAAATCATCCTAGGCTTTCTTTTTGGTAGCTAAAGTTTAGACCAATCTAAGGAGTTAGAGGTTATCCTCCCACATTCCTAAAATTGATCCCTATTTTATGGTTCAAACTAGATATCAACACAAGAAGAACATGGAAACCAACAAAGAAACATCTACTTCAAGTGACTTGAGTCAAACCACACCCAAAATCAATCCCATTGGATCTAGCAATCCCCAACCCAATCTTCCTCTAATACCACAAGATCATCAAGAGGAAGGTCAAGTGGAAGACATCACCAATAATGTCTTGGGGATGACTCAAGATGAAATCATTGAAATGTTCCAAAATCTTGAGACTCACAAGATTGTCAATGCCATGATGAGATTCAATCCTTCACAATACATGCTAGAATTGGAAAAAGAAGGGGCTAAACTCCCTTCTGATTTTGACGTAAGCACTATTGTCGAGAAACCTCTTGGGATTATGTCACTGGTCTCATTCACACCTTCATTCCAAAGTATCACTCAAACCATCCCACAACCCATGTCATCTCTTGCTCCAACTCAACCAATCATCAACAAGGGGAGCTCATTTCTTCATGCTCTTCAAACATGTCCCCTTGTGAACAACCAAGAATTGGATGAAAACACCATTTTAGGTCAATCTGTTCCTCAAAATATGAAACACCCATACGTTCCACTCATCTTTCATGACCCCAATGACCCCTCCTCTTTCAATGCAACATTTCCATACCCTCTTAACACACAAGTCTCTCTCCCCATGACTTCACTAGGAGAGGGTGGATTATTTGGACAAGGGGGAATCTTTGATCCCTCATCATCATCATTAATTTTCTCAAGGGAACACACCACCCATCTTCCCACCATTTCCACCTCTACCACTAATAGCCACACCACTCCTCGATTTAGGGAAACCCCCTTTATCAAACCTTAATAAAAAAATCAAAGCAATCCTCCAATCGTAAATCAAACCATCATACCAAATCCTCCGATCATGCCACCGATATCACAACAACAGGTGGAAAAAATACCAGCAACACAAGCAATCAACACATCATCTGCAATACCCCAAATACCTCAAAATGTGATCTCCCAAGGGCTTATCATATCGAATGCACCATCCACCACACAAATCAATTCAACAACACCTCTCATTACGACATCCCACACAATTCTGAATCCTCCACCACCACCTCCAAGGCCAAACACGATGAATCAGTAGAGCATCACATTGCAAGCAGCTCAACAAGCCTATCAAAAGGAACTTCAACAAATTAAAAATCAATAAGCTATGCAAGTTGCACAACTAGCCACCCAACAAGTGCAAACACAACAAGCCACACAACAAGCAAAACAAGCTGCTCAAGCACAAGCTCAAGCGTTGCAACAACAACAAGCCACACATGCTGCCCAGGCTACTCAAAAAGGTTAGGCTCAGGTGTAAGCTCAATATAAAGCCTAAAAATCTCAAGCACAGGCACAATATCAAGCACAATAGCAAGCGGCTCAACAACAAGCGTATCAACAAGCCCTACAACAGTACCAAGTGCAACAAGAAGCAACCCAATTACTAGCCCAACAACAAGTGTTGTTGGCACAACAACAACAAGACCAAAAACAAGCATTGTTAGCACAACAACAAAAAGACCAACAACAAGCATTGTTGGAACAATAGTAGTTGTAGGCATATCAACAAGCCTTGATTGCACAACAGAGCTTGAAACAAAATCCCACCAACATACCCAACACTCCACCGATCACTCGAACAATTCAACCACCTCCAAACACGTTCACTTCACCTCTCGATCCATAAAATGATGTGACAACACAAATCAAATTGATCTCACAACAAGTGCTAGACCTCCAATCTAGGAAAACAAGAAAAACACAAAGCAATCTATGCCCCTATCCATTCGACAAAAGCCTTGTGATGGTACCATTCCCAAAATGGTTTGAAATCCCTAAATTCGACAAGTATTGTGCGATGGGTAATCCTGAAGATCATATCAGGGAATTCCAAGTACATTGCATGGAGGTTGCAGACGATGACACATATCTAATGCGACTATTTCCTCAAAGTTTGGCTAGGCCCACCATGGAATGGTTCTCTTTCCTTCCTCCTAGAATCAAAAAGTTCCAAGAAATCATAGATGCATTCATAAAGAACTACACATTCAACATAGGCATGGATGTGAGTCTAGATGAACTATCTACTCTTAAACAAGCTAAGGGGGAATCATTCACATCCTTCTTGCAATGATGGGGATCCAAGGCCAATAGGAGCAAGTGGGCCATGCCAGTGGAACAACAAATTTTCACCATCATTTCCCACCTTGAGAAAACCTTGTCATTCCATCTAAAGATGCAATGTATCACCACATACGATCATTTGATCCCCAAGGCGCTCAACATCGAAAGAGCCCTTATTGCACAAGGGGGGACACCCACATATCAATAATATCAAGACAATCACCCATCCGCCAGTTACAATGAGAAACCTCACACATGGGAGAAGAACAAAAATGTCACTAATGATGGTGTGGTTGATGCCAGGGTTATAATCAATGCTCCAAAATAAAACACCCAATCATATTAGCAACTACAAGGAAAAGATCAAAACAACACACAAGCTAACACGGTATCACGACAAGCACCTAATAATCAAGTTAACAATTTGAATAATCAAGGGGGACCACCCCCACGAAACAAATACCCCCCAAGCGAAAATACATAGCCCTTGGGGAATCAATCGAATCAGTCATGAAGAAGTTGGTAAATGTGAATCTCATGAAAATTCCCACTTATGAGAATTATCAAGAGCCCCAGGTGAAACCACTATGGTACAATGAAAACCACCTTTGCAATTTTCATAAAATCAAGGGTCATACAACGGCCAGTTGCATAAGGTTGAAAATTTTGATCCAATACCTTATTGATGAGAAAGTCATAAATGTTGAACAACCTATGGGAAATCAAGACCTTAAGATATACACGAATATGATGCTGGATCATAAGAAAGGGAACAACCAGGGGAAAACCAAGTATGACAATGTAAACCATGTTTACGATCATTTGGTCACATCCCTAAATGAATGGGTCACTGTTGTTAACATCAAGGGAGCTAGAGCCGATTGTGGAGTCACCACACATGGTAAAAAAGTTACCATTGCTGGATCATCACAACCACCGAGGGCATCCACCTCAAATTCAATTTTTTTTTCCCAATGGCTACAATGTCCTAGACTAGTTGAAAAGAACCCCCGCTAAAATCTCCATCATGGAGTTACTGAAGATTTCATTTGTGCATAGAAAGATCCTAGAGGAAGCATTGGCTTCATCCACTGTCTCCGCAGACCTTGATGCTGATCAGTTCCAAGCTATGGTTAGACACATCACTACCCCACATCTCCTAACTTTTTCTGATAAGGACTTCCCCACCCAACCATCTCATAACCATGCACTCCATCTAGAAGTCCTAGTCCATAAAAAAAAAGTCAAGAGGGTCTTGGTGGATGGGGGTGCAGGTCTGCATATCTATTCTCTCAAGCTAATAAAGAATTTGGGATTCTTCGAGGACTCCATTGAAAAAGGTAAAGGTATTACAATTAGAGCATATGATGACCAGGAGAGAGTGTCTCAAGGAACTATTCAACTCCTAATTCAAGTAGGGATAGCCATCATGGAAACCACATGCCAGGTCCTTGACCTTGATTTACCTTATAATATCTGCCTGGGGCATCCATGGATCCATGGGATGCAAGAAGTTGCATCTACCTTCCATCAGTGTGTCAAATTCCCATATCAAAATCAAGAGGTCACGGTCCATGGTGATCTCGAGCCTTTTTATTACTGCAAGAACCTAGAAACAAAGTACTACAAAATCCCCCAAGTCCCAAAGAATGATGAAGGACCTTCAACCCCATATGTAGACCCATCTACTTTAGCCTCCATTTCTGAGAAAAAGACACCTGCCATCCCTGACATTTCTGATATCAAAGTCATTTTCCAAGACAATGGGTGTGGGGATTACAAAATGAAGAAAAGTTCTTTCATAATAGGAGAGTTACCTCAATCTCCTAGGTCTCACAGGTAGCTCCAACCAATTGAAACATCATCCCAAACCTTCAAAGCGGACCCCTCTAGATTTAGATGTTGGGGAGACCTAAGTCAGGAAGTGGTAGATGGAAAGGACATATCAAGCTTGTTGTACCAAGATGAAAGGCCTGTGCTTGATCTTCCTATGGATGATAGTAGTAAAGGATTGCAAATGATGCTTGGCATGGGCTATAACAAAAATAAGAAAATTGGACAAAATGACAATGGTCTTCTAGTACCGCTCATTCCTGAGAAGTGTATAAGAAATCTTGGCCTCAAATGTACCCCTCTGAAGGTAACCATACTTGGAAAAGGTGCCCCAGTTAAAACAGTCAAAACTCCCCCTCAGTTATTAGCATCCACTCTTTGGTTACCAATATCCACAGGTCGAGTCATAGATAACTTTTCTTTTGACATAACTGATGTGTGTAGTAGTGATGATGAAGATCCCATAACCGACCTACCCATGAGATTCAAAGATTCCTCCCTTCTCATGATTAGTATCCTGTCTTTTGAGTCAAACAACCAAACCCATGAGCTAGACTTAGTCTATCCCTAACTCATCGATTACGACCAATGAGGACCACCAATTTTGGACATATTAAAAAATGATGAGGTGCTCTCAAAATTCATGGGATTGCGGGATACTATACCGTATGGAGAACACATAGTTGGATTTGACATTGTGCTTGACACACATGCCTATTATGGGGAAATTATTGAATCCTTCAGTTGCAAAAGTGAAAATTTGAGAATAATCTCTAGGTCTTTGAGTGAAAACCACACTATGGGACTCTCAGACCCAAAAACAGTGAAAATAAAGGTTGTATCCAAAGGTGAAACCTCTCTGAGACACTAGAGGATGAAGGATTCAATCTTCCCATTAGTGTTATCCATCAGGAGAAGTCAACGGTCTTAGCAGAGAAGTGAAATCTAGTCAACCTAGGAACAGAAGAAATGCCACACATAACTTTTTATGCAGAGTCACTCTTGACAGAAGAACAAGAACTCTTGGTTACTTTCCTAAGGGAAAGGAAGATAAACTTTGACTGGACCTATATTGAAATGCCTAGGCTTGATCCAGAAGTTGTAGTTCACCACCTAGTTGTATATCCTGAAGAAAAGCCAGTGAGACAAAAGCTAAGGAAGAAGCATCCCCAAATAACATTACTAGTCAAAATGGAATTACATAAGCTCTTTGATGCGGGGTTCATACGACCGATTGATTATCTAGAGTGGCTCTGAAATCTTGTACTTGTTTCAAAACCCACTGGGGGCATTCACATTTGTATAGACTTCTGAGATTTGAACAAAGCATGTCCCAAGCATGACTTTTCTCTCCCAAACATCGATATGATTGTGGATATGATAATAGTTAATGAAATGCTATCACGAATGGATGGATTCTCAGGGTACAATCAGATCATGATAGCTAAGGAAGACCAACACAAAATGGCTTTCACTTGTGCATGGGGGACATATTGCTGGAATATGATGCCATTCAGACTGAAAAATACAGGAGCCACCTATCAAAGGGCCATGACACTAATCTTTCATGACATGATTCACAAAACTATGGACTATTATGTGATGATATATTGGCCAAGTCAAAGAAACACTGAGATCACATAATGGCATTGAGCTCCATCTTCGACAGGATACGAGAATACAAGGTCAGACTCAATCCAAAGAAGTGTGTCTTCAGGGTACAATTAGGCAAGTTACTAGGGTACATTGTATCTATGAGAGGAATTGAGATAGACCCCGCAAAGGTCAAGGCAATTCTCGAAATGGAGGTGTATTGCCCAAAATTGTACATTCTTGGAGAAAGAGACAATTTTGTGATAAAACTAGGTCTTGCTTTAGGCACCTTCCATCAATCACCCCTTAAAATTGCATTTATAGGCCCCTAATATTCATAATTTTGGACTTTGAGGCCTAATTCACCCATGAAACCACTTAAATCCTGACAAATATCATTAAAACCACTCAAATTCATGAAACCTACCAAAAATATTCCTAGTGGGACTAAGTAGCCCAAGGTGGCGACTTAGTCTCTTTTGGGGTATTTTCCACTTTTGAGCGAGAATTTCATTAATTCAATTTAATTTCTCAATGGATGTCGGCCTCTTAGGTCTAAATAATGGGAAAATTAGGTGTTGATGCTTATAAATACACATTTTAAGTCATTTTTCACATCTCCTAGTCATTTCTACAAAGAAAAAATTAAAAGTCAAGAGAAAAAGTGTCTTAGACAAGAAGATTCAATAGCATTTTGCAACAAAGTTGAAGCTTTAGGGCAACAAACTATGGTTTTTGTAGGTCTTCAAGCTCAGTAATTGTTCAAGATCTCACATTACAATAGATTGATCATGGATGCCTATGGTGAATCATGGAGAAATCTAGGTTGAAGAGATGCAACTAGCCATCAAATCACACCTAATGACTTGTTTTTGAAGTGATTCCATCTTCCATGTTCTTCTTATCTTCAAATTTAAGGTTTGCATTACTTTCTACATATTATTTTACACTCATTTGAATATTTGTAGGGTTTCTTGCATTGAAGTCTTTCATCTCTCAAGTGCCATTCATTCACCTCATTCTAGCACATTAGAATATGGTTTTATCTCATCTTCAACTTTTCCTAGTCTTAGACATAATTAAGGCTAGGGTTTATGTAGATTTTATTTTCTACAAAGTTTAAATACCAACTAGGGGTTTGATGAAGGACAACCCCCCATTATAAACCAATTTATTTTATGTTTTTCCCTTTCTTGGATTTATTTTCCTACATTTTTTAATTAGGCGTTTGTCTATCATTTGACAAATCTTTGTCGGAGAAAGTTGACCTTAATGGCAAAAATCTTTCGTTGCTATTTTTTTTTAAGTCACAAGGCCGCGACAAATTAAAGCGTCGAAATAATGGCGAAAAATTGTCGGTCGTGACATCATTGAAATACCCAGGATTTCATTAGAATATTGATGAAAAGCTTTGTTTATCCATGGAAACCAAATTACACTAGAAGTTAAAATTAGCGGTTGACCGAAATGGAGCCAGCGATGGCGTCGAAACAACACAAAGATGTTCGTCAAAATTGTAGCCAGAAATACTCAAAATAGTAGTGTTGAAAGAACACAAAAGTTCATGAATATGCGATGAAATACAGAAAGTAGCGTCGAAACAACACCAAGGATTACCGTCAACTTTGCGACGAAATTAGCAAGGAGTAGCGTCGGAAGAACACTAAAAGTTTGTCGAAAGTGTGACGAAATGGGTAGGGAGTAGCATGGTAGCAACGCTGAAATAT
This sequence comes from Sequoia sempervirens, assembly GCA_007258455.2. Classification (NCBI taxonomy): domain Eukaryota; kingdom Viridiplantae; phylum Streptophyta; class Pinopsida; order Cupressales; family Cupressaceae; genus Sequoia; species Sequoia sempervirens. Next base: position 16,626 of record VDFB02335330.1, read on the forward strand.
CATCGGAAGGGTGACGAAATGGGTAGGGAGTTACGGTGAAATCGTCGTCGCAGCTATAGCAACTTCGTCAAGCCTTTCTGTTGATTCATCGGTGGTTATCGTCGAAATTGCGAGGAAGAAGCAAAATTTTAAAAAAAATAAAAATTAGTGATGTACCATTCGCGAAGGCCCGATGAAATGATCATGTCTGGTACCTAATGGTTTAGTCGCTAAGCGATGCATTTCTTATATTAGAAAAGTGCATTTACCTTATTGGGCTTCTCTTGTTTTGGAGTATAGTTTAATATTCTCTACTTAACAAAGGAATGACCAACCATTGGCCGGTGGAAGCTCATTTTGGCCCTCCGCCCCTCACATCACTCTCAATTCCCCATACCCCAATCCTTATAACATTAATCATTGATTCATCCATTAGCCAACATATAACATTCATTCATTCATTCATTCATTCATCCATTAATAACATATAACATTCATTAATTAACATATTCACATTCATTCATTAACATATAATATTCCTCATTTCTTTTCGGTTTTACATATCCAAAATATGGTTTGATAAGCGACCCTTGAGGTTACAATCACACCTTTTTTTGTTTCTTTTTCAAAGCGCCCTTAAAAGGCTGAAGTGGGTATCATTTCTAAATCAATATCATCCCCTTTGGTTGGTATGCCCTCGCTTGTGATCTTAGCCTGGCATAGTCATGCAGCGCTCGTGGCGTGTACCGCTTCAGGGGGATCGCTACAATAGAAAGAAATGTTAAGCCCGATATATTTTATTATTATTGTTACAAATTATTTGATTAATTAAAAGGGGAACATTAGGTGGTTCTATTTACGATGGGTCCACATCATGTTCACGAACTTTGTTATAGACTCATGCTCAACATGTTGAACACCCTCTAAATCCGATCTACGGTTGAAACCACGAAGGTTACATTAATTAATACACCAATTGAAATTAAAATATGTTTAAAGAGAACATGAGGGTGGTCCTCTTTACCGGATGGGGCCACATCATGTTCCTCATCTTCTCTAGCCTGATCATGCTCAACACGTTGATCATAGTCTACATGCTCTAAAGTTGAAACACAAAAGGTTACATTAATTAATACACAAATTGCAATTAAATATGTTTAAAAGAAATTTAGAGTGGTCCTCTTTGATGGGGGCCACATCATATTCTGATCTTCTCTAGCACGATCATGCTCAACATGTTGATCATGCTCTACATGCTCTAAAGTACCAAGATGCACACCATGACCTTCATCTGCACGTTGTGCTCCACCCTCACCAAGCTACATTCCAATGTCATGTGCAGTATTATCATTGCTTGAATGTTTAAAACAAATAGGCATGTAATTACTTTATGGTGGAAATTAATATTGAATAGATTGCACAAGTATTCAATTTTAAATAAGCTTTATTGAGTTTATTTACCTACGTGTCAGATGCAATGGAAGATTGTGTTTGCCCAGTCAAGACTCTTAGGTGTTC
>VDFB02335331.1:0-28469 GCA_007258455.2 Sequoia sempervirens
GTACATGGTGAGGAAAGACAAGACATGTGGTGGTACAGGAATAAGGGACTCAGATGCACAAAATAAATCTTTGGGAGCTAAAATAGTATGAAAAATGCACTCAAACCTAGAGTAATTATGGTGCAAAATACTCCAAAGAAAGTACTTGGATTCAGAGGACCCAAATAGAAAATTAACAATAGAAAACAGAGTTCCTGGCTCTCACATATGGAAGTCTATATGGGAATGTTGACTGTTGATTATAGACCATTTAACCTAGAAAATCAATGATGGACTAACTGCAAAGATGTGCATTAATGATGAGCACATAATTATATTGAGAGGGGGTGAATTGGTATAATACAAGTTTTTAGCAATTTAAACTTAATCAATCATAACAATAATAACCATACAATATCTTGAAAATTAAGAACACAAAAACACTATGTGGAAACCCTTATAGGAGAAAACCATGAAAAAATATTGCTTTTATATAATTCTCTTTTACAAACTTCTTTCTACAAATTTGTAGGCACCAACCTACTAGATGCACCAACCTCCAAAGTAGAAAAAGAATTTCCCCTTCTTTAATTTATTTTTCAACAAATGATATACATATAATATCTTCACAAAATCTTCACAACCCTTCTCTTATTCTTCTTAAATTTTATGCTTCTTCAATGGATGATAAACTCTTATAATGAATGACAAACTCTTTCTATTCCTTCATAAAGATCTTCTCGATGATGATATATTTTTTACAAATTCAATGCAATTATTCTCAAATATCTTCCTTCTTAAATTTACATATACCTCTACATGCATCTCCTTAAAATTTACATATACTTCTCTTTACCAATCTACCATAAATTTTTCTTTCAAAATTACATGATCTTCTCTCCATCAATTTGTCATAAATCTATCATAAAATTGATTACAATATCCTCATACAATCTTCATTATAAATGATGTTTCATTATCCACTTATACTCCTTCAAATTTGTATGTTCTTACTCTTTTAAATCTACCTATTCCTCCTTTCAAACATTGTTCATAATATATTCATATATCTATTGTAATTGATCTTCTCTATATTGTAAATGACCATGCCTTAAATTTGTTAGTGATTGTATGATTTTATATTTACTACTCACACACCTTCTCCACAATATTTTATTCCTTTTTATATCTTCTCTATTAAAAAAGGAATCCTTTCATAATGGATGCATTCATTGTTTCCTTATAGATTTTTTAATCATTCAAACTAATCGTTGCTTTACTTTAATCATTGTCCTTTTGTGATTAGAATCTCACATTTTCAAATGTTTAATTTCTAGCTTTTTTAACTAATATAATTGTACTTTAAAGACTTTTTTGTCATTTCTTTATGAGACTGTTGCCTTCTAAAACTTCTCCTTTTTTGTCTTATTTAATTTTTTCCTTATATGACTTTATCTTATTCTCAATCTTCTATGCCTCTTAAATATTATAATCTCTGCCATATTAAATTTCCTACCTTTTATTAAATCATTAGTTATACATCTTGGGAATTTCACTTTATAAATATATACGATTGTCTTTGTCTTGGTTTGATCAAATCTAAATTAAATATTTATTTTATTTCAATGCTAACCTTATATATATTACTTGGCCTTTGTAAATAATCATGAATTCGGCCAACATAGGAACTTTGTGTTGTATATGATGAAGGCATTGATATGAACAAGTCAACTAGCATTGACAAGGAGTTTAAGCACTACCAATTGTTGATATCTTCACACATCTTAATAAAGGTGTTTAATAGGATACATTTCATAGTCTTAGGCATCATTAATGGTGGTTTAATATAGATTTTATCCCCTTTAGTATAGCATGCTTGAGTAACAATTAGTGACCTTTGGCCAAACTGTTTGACATCCATGATTCCATCTAACTATCTCATCTGTTCACTATGCCATCAATGACAAATTCCAACAATCTCTTATACGCCTTTGACATTAATGACAATATTTCCAATAGTTGATTCTTTTCATGGAATGACTACCTATCAATGATCAAAATGGAGGAATTAAGAGATTGTAAAGCACTCATGGAGGAATGGAGAGAAAGGAAGGTCACAAAACATCTAAAAAGAGTAGATACAAATTGGATCAAGATAGGAATGGAAAGAAATATAATACTTGAGTTTGAATGCACAAACCAAGACAACACTCATGTGAGAACTAAATAGGAAAATGATAGCATTGAATCCTTACCCATATAAAATTAAACAGTGTAGAGAAGAAACTAGGAATTACATGGTTAAGATGGGTTACCGGATATAGAAAGAAACGCAGAACAACCCCAGTTGCCCCTATGACTTGTGTTGGAGTCATATGGTGTTGCCTAAAGTTGAGGCTTTCACCTAGACTGCACTACATAAAAGGATATTGAGAGGAGGTATATTTCATACTGTAGGAATTGTACATCCTAGTTGGTGCTAAATGTGAAAAAAATAAGGAAATGATAGATCATTTACTTTTAAATTGTGAGTTTTCTTGGAAATGTTTGGACTAGTTGTAGATGAAAATATATTGGAATGATGCAAGATAAGATGAGATTTGAGCAGTCTTCCAAATTTGGCCAAGACTGAACACCAACGATGTATCGTCGAGCTTAAGGATAGCTAGTCCACCAATACTCATGTGGTAGATTTGGAAGGAGAGGAATAAATACTTTTTTGTGGGGAGGAAAACAACAAAAAATAGGTCATATGGAAGGTAGAAGTAAGCATCACAAAGAAATTTAATACAAGAGTGCATAAGAAGAATAAACATAATTTCAAATCATGGGATGACAAGATTATGAAAGATTGGAAAGGACCAAAATATCCTCATAATGGTGGTCCCCCCCATAAACACACAAGATAAAAGAACAAAGGAAAAATGGATTATTCCCCTGGACAATTGAAACTCAATATTGATGGAGCCTCAAAAGGTAATCTAAGGGCTTCAGGGGTTGAGTGCATAATTAGGAATGAAGAAGGTAAGTTGATATGGGCCCTCTCCAAAAAATTAAGGATGGGATAAACAACGAAGCAGAATGGAAATAATAGTTGTTGGGTTGGATCTATGTGTAGGAAATGGAATAAGAATAATAGAAATTGAGGGATATTCACAAGTATGCCTTAACATAGTCAAACATAAAATGGTTAAAATTTAGAAATTGTAAGACTGAGTGGATGCAATAAAAAAAATTGGAAAAATTGAAGGACTTCCCATTCATTCAAATTTTGAGAGAATCCAACAAAGCAACAAACTTCTTAGAAAATTATGGAATATAAGAGAAAGATAGTGTTCATATTGCATCTTCCCACTTGGAATTGGATGGTTTAACACAAATATTGGTGGTTGAATTTGATGGGAAGGACAATTTAATGTAAATGTCAAGCACAATATGTGGTAATTTAAGACTACCTAGTTGTTAGCATGGTACTAATATCCATTGCATATTGAGAGTTGAGGAAATAAAAAGATGGATTCAAGAAGAACATAAATAAAATTGATTTACATTCTCTTTATCCAAAAGTAAAATGGAATAAGGCATTTAGGTGCAGTCAAGGGAAAAAAAATCTTTGAATTACAAAGGATGGAATTCTAAACCGATGGGATCAGGACACCATCACAATGATTGATACACATAAACATATAAACACATAATTATAGCATAAATAATGGGTCAAGGGGATGAGTAGATAATAAAAAACACCATGGCATCACTTACTAAGATAATATATGCTTGTAAAAATAAATCCCAAAGAAGAAAATAAGGAGACTCTTCAACACCCAAGAAGATGAGTTGGTCCACACGATTCAAAATATGATTGGAGCAGATTAGTGGAGGGAATGTCATATCCATGATATAGAGGTAAATGGGAATTTCTTTATTAATATGATGTATGCAACTGGGTGGAAGATGTAAGTGGAAGTAATAGCTAAACACATCACCCCAACACTGAGACCACAAGCAAACATCATGATTGTTGGCATTCCATATTCACCTATGATAGGCCTAATAGCTAGCTTATTTGATGCTAAAGCGGCCAGGAAAAAAAGACCATCATAGCTAAGGTGATGCACCTATTCAAAGAGGGAATGAATATCAAGAATGTGAAAGCCTCTTTAAACTTTGTGAGTAAAAAGAGGAACTTCCTCTCCCATACACAACTTGTATGAGCAATGAAGCTAACTGAAGGTGTAGGCTACACTGATATATTGGGAACCATTGTTTTATTGAAAGCATTCTCAAAAGAGCAATTGCAATTTTTTTTGTTGTATTAATAAAATGGAGCTACCCCCTCTAGTTATCCTTATAAAAAATGTCCACAATGAAATACTCATTTATTGGTGCATTTATGCAAGTGATTAATGAAATGTTAATTGTATAATCCAAATAGAAATAACATATATGTATTTCCATTCAAGAGATATTTTATCACAATATTCATACATCACAATACATTCAAATTATACCATTTACTAATAAATTTTAAAGCAAATCTAACCTTAGAATTGGTAGAGAAGACCACAAAAGCCAATGAATACCACTACAAACCCACAAAATTCACTTTCTTTACCAATTCTACCTAACCCTTTAGTGCCATTATAAACCTTTATGTGTGTGTGTTGTTTGATCATTGTAATCAAAAAATGTTTTAAACTAGTTTTAAAGGGCATTGACTACTAAGAGGAAATTGAAATTTTATCCTTTTTTTTTTAACTTCTTAAATATTGCAGTGACTCCTATAACATCCTTACATCTAACATTCAATTGATATCACTAGTAATTTATATTTTTATATTTCAATGAACACAACTGGAATTTATGGTTGCATTGACTTCTTACCTTTCACATCCCCTTCAATATTTCCTAGGTCACCAAACAAGTTGTGATGGACAATGAAATATGTTTTAATATTCAAATAATTTACAAAGATTACTACACTATCCCTCAAGAGTTGATTACCACCCTCAACATCTATATGTCACCTCATAAGATGTCATGACCACCCTTTAACCTTTTTCCAAGAATCAAGGGGTTTGTAACTAGTTTGATTTCATCAAACCCTTTACAACATCTATGGATTAATCTAAAATAATCCCACACCCTTTCCTAAAGTGTTATGATAGTTTCTCCAATCCATAAGGGGTGCAACTATGTGTAATTGGGTTTTGACCCATTTAAGGGTTCATTTTTTCTCCCCATAAATTCTCATTTTAGTTCATCTAATTTTTTTTAGGTATTTTCTAAATTACACAACTAAAATTTATAAATTAATAATACTTAGATAATACATTGATATCAAATATTTATTTGATCTACAAAACCTTTTGATGTATCTTCATAATCTCCAATATTTATCCCATATATGAATCTTGAATGAATCCATCAAGAACTTGATAGGAGGGTTTTTTTTACTCAAAACCAATTTCACCATAGGGTTTCAATCCTATGGTTAATGATAAACAATTGCTCACCTCTTCAAACTAGGGTTTGTAAAATGAAAATGCTAGGAACAAATTTTCCTCCTCAATTCTCTTCTTTATATACCTTTTCTAAATATGATAAAATATTATTTTCATAACCTTTTAGTTTCCCACTAAAGTGGCTTTTTAATTCAACTTTACATTTGAGCCAAAAGATAAGTCTATTTATGTCTCTATATAACAACCTTTGTTTAAAAATATAAGTTGTCTTCTAATTTTCCACTTTATGATAACTGAGATATTTGATTATTTTTCTCCTAACCACCAAAGTTACAAAAACATTAAAATAGTCTAATAAATGAATTATGACCACACCACAAATACCTTAAGTGAATAAGATATCCAACTTGGCACTCTCCTAAGATGACTAACATTTCCAATAAGTGTGGAGTGCTCCTAGAATGTTGGATTTGCACACTAAGAGTACCGTTGTATTCATCTCGGCTCTAGGAACTCTTTCTCACTGTCAAAATACCTTTCTAATAAAGTTGATACTCTCAAAAAAAGTTAGGGGCTTCCATGGATGTTGGAATGGACTAGAAAAGGGACATCAACTTTTCATGTCATTGTTACTTAATGAAATATACTAACTAATAAAAATTAAGTACTATCTCATTCTATAGTCAATATTAGTATAAAAAGGAAGATAAATCCCTTGATTTATTAAACTAGTTCTTTCAAATTATTGAGAAGCTTGGTCACATGCTCTTAAAAATACGGATAAACCATAGTTCAAATTTTCTTGAATATATTATGTACCCCATACTCTAGATATTAACTATTAGAGGAATATCTAACAAGGTAGGAGGATTGTATTTTATGAAGACAACAAGCCAATTTTTATACTAGAATAGAGATCAATTTTAACAAGTTGCACACCCATCATTCAAAAAATCCTTAGATAAAAGTAATTACATCATAAAAAATCTTCACCTTATACAAAATTCACACTATCTATCTGTGTTTATCAATTTTATTATTTATTTAAATACTTATTTAAAATTATTTTAATATTAGTTATTTAATTTAGTTAATTAACCCTTTAAATTTATTTCTATTCACTGAGATGTAAGTTTTAATTGTATTTTAATGTTAAATTTTATAATTTTTGAAATTTTATTTAAGTAGAGTAATTTGGTTGTTACACTAGGAATATATAATACATCTCTAATAGTTTCCACCCCCCATGTGTTATTATCTCCAAGGAAAAATTATCCACCATCATAAGCTGAATATGTTGAAAACCACTCCTTGTGAGGAGTCATGTGGTAGGATGTACTTGAATTTATCAACCAAGATTCATTTGAAGTTATGATATGAAAAATAATAAAAGATTCAATAGCTTCATCATCAAAGGATTTATCCATAGAGGAATCATCATTATTTTTCATCTTATTCTTACATTCCTTTCTGAGATGCCCCCATTTCCCATAGTTCCAAAACCTCAATCTTTTCTTACTAGATGTCTTAGAACTTCCATTGGACTTAAATAAATCCTTATCACTCTTATTCTTGTCCTTACCTCTCTCTTTATATATCCACATATACAATGCATTCTTAGACTATACCAAAGTCTTTCTCTTCATTCCTTCTATGGTCAAGGTGGCAACAAGGACATCATACTTTGGATTTCTTAAAGATCCAATAATTGCAAGTATTAGATTATCCCAAGGTTCAAGCAATGAACATAACAAAACAAATATTCTCTTCCTCTATTTCCACATCAACTAATACTAATTGATCAAAGATTAGATTAAAACCATTCAAATGTTTTGTAACTAAGTCCCCATCCTTTCTCTTGTATGAATACAAATTATTTTTTGGAAATAACTTATTAATGGGACTATTAGTTTTATATATCTCTCCTATTGCATTGCACAACTTATATGTATTAGTCTCACTAGAAAAATTTAGTAAAATGGAATAAAATAAACACAGACGAATAGTGCCATGTGCTTTTTATCTACATTTACCCTTTCCTCATCTTATAAGAAATTTATTTTCTTCTCATTTTATATGAAACCCATTGATTCCTTTATTCTAAGATATATTCCATATTTAGCTTCCAAAGCTCAAACATTTTATCATTTAACTTATCAATCTCTAACCAAGATGAGATAGCCATGATATTTTGTTGCCTTGAATCTAAAATTGTAAACAAACACAACACACTCCCACTATTGTAAAAAACCAAATCACACAATCAAAAAAAGGTGTCCCTCTCTCTAATCAATCCAATTGTGGATTTGATACTAAATGTAGAAGTAGTATGTTACTAATAGTAACATTATGTTGAAAACTTAAAGAATCCAAGTTAATTAATTATGATAAATCAGAAACAAAAGTGGAAATAAAAATAAAAGGCATGCCAACCATAACACAATAGATAAGTAGGAGGTATTTTTCCACAGCGTGTCAAATTATGATATTGCTATCAGGATTCAACCGTGTAGTTTCGAGTCAAACTCATTGACCCATGTTTCATGAGTAGCGGTTCAACAAGAACCCATCTCTCATGATATCGAATGGTCCACTTAGCACTCATTGCATCTAGGTGATGCTCACAGAGGTGAAGCACTGGTCCGTCCCGGGAGGTCACCCATCCCAATACTACTCCAGCTCAAGCGCGCTTAACCAAGGAGTTTTCTCCAAGGTTAAGCCCGCTTGAGTTGTTACAATATTTATGTTGAGAAAATATTATGGGAAAAAATCCACGCCTAGAGAGATTCAAAGCCTTTATTTAATCCTTCAAATTAGTTACACTATTCCAACTACTCTATCTAAATTTATGTAGCACTTTGTTACTACTACAACCTACAAAATAACTTTTCCAACCTTCTATATCAAGCTCCAATTATAAAAGAATTGCAACATGAAACCATGCAATGGTTTTAGAAACTATTTACAAGACCAAGAGAGGTATGTCACCCAAATTGGCTAGACATTTCAATGCCTCCCTTGGTAAAAAATTCCCTAAGCTATTAATAACATATTCCTTACTTTGCCACAAATTTGTAACATAGAATATTTGACTACCCAAACTTGGACATCTACTTTATCCTTATTTTTTCATGCATTAGATGCTTCATAAAAAGCATCCAACATTGTCATAAGGTTGGTCAAGATTCCAATATACCCTCCCTCTTACACATTGTTACACATTATAAGATCCCAATATGTAACCCTCATGAAGGCTACTTAAGATGATCTTACACACCTCCCAAGATGTCGACACATGTTCAAATAAGATAATACTAAAGTGGGATGTCTATATCCTCATGTGAGGGAAAAAATCATGCCACTCTAAAATGAGATGCCAACTTCCCAAGTGGAGGCAAAAGGAACAAAATATAAAATAGAAATGCATACAAAATATTAAGACATGAACATTGAGATTGCAGGGTTGAGACACCTCATACCAAAAATTGATTCCTCACCAACTACGAGTGTGTAGAATTCTAGAAAGGCACTTGGTAATTTCATCTCTAAATGTGAGCTTGAATTTTCCATGGTTAGTAATATCAAGGGATGTGTTGTGTCTCAAATAGATATTTATAATGTCAATTCTCTAATATTAAGAAAATTGTTGGTGTGTATTTTATCTTCCTATATTTAGCTAATTATTTTATTGCAACATATATACCAAAGATAGGATAAGTTTACTTCAATATGTATTTTCTCTAGTAGGTTGTACACATGAATTGTAATTTTCTTGTTTGGTGGAGATGTACTATACACGTGCCTACATCTTCTAATACCCAATATTGGTTGTAAATTCACATCTCTTGGTGATGTTTCCTATATATACCACTTCTTGCTCTCATATAAGCAATCTATTATCTCTAATATTTCAGCTTGTATATTTTCACATTACATTATAAAAAACCCAAGAGATTGATACTCTCCCTATAGTTGCACCAACCTATAGCTTGTGTAGAATATTATTATTGTCATATCAATCTCTTGGGTTTTTAATAATATATCAGGATTTGTTGATTTTGGCTATCTTCGTGGCCAAAACTTACATATTATCAAGCCTTATATTATCTAGAGATGGTCTTCTTAAGAAGATTTGTGATTGTATATCTTGTGGTTTCTTGAAAATTTAGTATGTTCTATTTTTACATCCTTGGATGATATAAAGAACTTGAAAATTTTAAAAGGAGATTAGATTTTAGAGGGTTGTTTATTGGGTGAATTGACATCATTATATTTATAGGTTCCTTTGGTGTTCAAATGTTATAAATGTGTTATTTTTCCCTTCATTTGATCTTAGATTTGGTTATAGTGGTGAGATCTATAATGGTTTAAGCAAGGGGTTTTCTACTAGGCATCCATAGATTGCTCATATTTTAGAGCTTTTTGGGTCAAATATGACCCTACCATCACATGTCCAAAAGGCCAAAAACCCTATAAATTCCCATCAAATCATTAAAATTGAAGTAGTTTATCCTAGTCCCCTAAGAAAATTTTTTATCCTCTTGCAAAATATTCCTTGACGCCTTGGAGATTTCTTACTTGTGTAGTAAGATCCATTGTTTGTGTAATTATTATGTATGCACAATTACTTTATTATATGTTTGAAAAGATTACTTATTATTTTTCAACACACACAGATATCTTATTACTTATTATTATTCTCTCTCACACATATATATGTATATATATACATATACATATACATATATAGATATATGGATGCATGTATGCATATATGTATATATATGTATTTATATACACATATATGTATATGTATGTATGTATGTATATATATAAATAGATATGTACATATATACATATATATACACATATATCTATATATACATCTATATATATATGAGTGTATATATATATATATATATACATGGCCCCCCTAATTTTGTCAATGATCATATTTTATTATTTTTCTACTATGATAGGAAACATGTATAAGTTGTGGTTCCTTTGAACTAACGCATGCAACCTTTCTTTATACACTTGAAACCTTTATAAAGCTACAAACTATAGTTATATTAGTCTAAGTGGTATTTGCAAATATTTGAACCCCTTAAAACCTCTTCATACACTTATCAAACGTTATTTGACTACAATTCTATTATTTTTTTTATTTTTATTTTTGATCCGTAAGGTGATGATTTTATTTATATAAAGAGAAATATACATTCGTCTGCTATGCAGGAATAATTACATTGAAGATCTTCATATAGCCAAAAACAAACACGGAAGAGTTCAACCAGTTCCATATTGGAAGCATCGAGCCAAAGATAAACACATAGTCAACCTTCTTCAAAATTTACAAAAAACTAGACCCCGGCTCGAAGACACTGTGAGTAACAAGACAAGACCAAGCCAAAAAACCAGACGGACACTAACCCGAATCCCACTAATTACCAGAAACCATTTACCTCTGCAAAACAAACGAAACCTTCCACCCAGTCTGCTCCCACCACCGGCACTAACTTCACTTTTTGCTTCAAGAACTCCACTGCCACCTCTGCAAGCTTACGATGTCTAGATAATTTGAGGCCTTTCAGGTCCAGAAGAAAAGGGTAAATTTTGATCGCTTCATCCGATTCCCACATAGACGCAAGGTCCGTAGGGCGCGGTATGCCTTTTCCCGGAAGAGCCGCTTTCAGAGTAGTGTCTATGCCACCGAGCAAGTCATTTCAAAACATTCGCACCATCAATTATTTAGCCAATGTCTTCGGGGTGGCAATATCCAAGAGCGAGGCGAGAAACCTTGATGAAATTTGGGCGTTGTCTCGAGCAAATTCTTTTCTCTCTAAATGTCCCTTTCCAAGGACCATCTTCACTGCTGCAACCGTCACCGGGTCGTCCTCGAGCAAGATGCGTTTTAGACACTGGTCCGTTACCTCCTGAAAGGCGATTTGCCTTTCCGTTGCCATTAAGGAGACAAGAGTGTCGACACCAAAGGATTCAAGACCTTCCACCGAAATGATAATGGTGAACTTCGACTTCGATTGTCTCTCCATTGCCAGAGATTTGACCGGTGCACCCTGCAAAATAAACACAAAGGCAAAAACCAAGGAACCGAACCTAAATTTAGGAACAGACTTCATGAGATTAATAGAAAACCTTAATAATGATCCGCCAGCCATCGTATACGGAACCAGATGAATGGCATTACAAACTGTCCTTTGCATGAGTGGAAATACATCCCCCTTCACTTCAACTAAGAGTTGTGATCAATGCAAATTATGGTTATTACCACTCGGCACGTCCGTGCACAGAACAAGGACTACCGTGCGCTACGTGTCCCTTAGATAGCTTCGTGATAACAGCGCCCAACATGCCTCTAAACCCACTCCTTAAAATTTGAGCTATAAAGCTGTCAATTAGCCCCTGCAATAAACCTCCGCAAGCCGCTAATTTAGCTGGTTGGCATGATTGCTACAAACCAAGCCCGAATGCCTCCTGCCCGTCCCGTCCTCCACCACACGACCACCTAGGCATCCATTGCCTGTGTGAGGGGCGGAGGGGGAGCCCACCCATCCACCCACACAATTCTATTATTTTTAGTGTAGCTACTATTTAGCAATAATTTTGGTGGAAATTTTCAAGATTCTACTATTTTCTAGAAATTCCCCTAATCTAGAGCCGCTCCAAAGTTATTTAATGGTCTTCTAAACTTGTCATAATTTTGGTAGAACTACTAAAGTTGGTTATTTTTCATCAAAATTGGAGGTTTTTTCTAAATTTAGCAAGACTACTAAAATTAACTTGTGGAGGAGGTTGTGCAATTGAGATCTAACACCTTATTCTTGATTTTGTGTTATCTTGAGCATGCAAGTTTCATTTTTTTATTATTTTTTTGGATTTTTTTAACATACTTTGTGGTGATGTAGGTACTTTCCTATTTTGATGCACAAATTTTCCACAAATTATAGATTGTCATAGGCACTGTTGAACAATTATCATTTTACATAATTTTGAGGCTTTCTTAGGCTCACGTGGGCTCCATTTTAAGCATCATTTTTTTGATAATGTGAAAAAAAATTAACTCTAAGAAATATATTTTTTGGTTATTTTTTACTCTCCCTCAATCTATAATTTCATATTGTAGGTTCTTTTTGGCATTTATGAACCATTAAGTGAATCCCACTTTGTAATACTTGCAAGTAGTGATTATAAAAACACTAAATATAAAGTGTAATTATAATTTATGTTGGGGGATTTCTTAATTGAGTTATTTTGGGGGAATTCTCTTTTTATCATGTATTGTGTTAAATGCTAAGGGGATCCTATGTTTGACTATTTTTTATGGTTCCATCATGGTTCTTGTTGTCCAATTTCAATCTTAAGTTATAAAATTGACTTGATGAAACCATCACTTCTATTTTAGAACATGGTCAAGAATCATAACATGCAAATGGATATAATACTCACTCTTTGAGGCATGATAAATGAACTAAGAGGTTTTAAGAAAAAGTATGAATTAGGTGGTGATAATGATATAATTTATAGAGTAATTTATCATATTGTTCCTATAAATTTGAGACATCACATTAGGAACACTGAGTGTCCTTATAATAATTTTGAACCATCATTTGATAATTGTTTGAAAACCCACATCATCCCCCCATAATCATGATGCTTTCCCATAACATTAAGCATGCAAGGATTTTCATGAGTTCTCTATTAATGCTTTGATCATGATATTTGTTCTAAACAAAATGTCAACTCTCTTTAGAAAAGATACACATGTTTAAAGGATTCACTTTACATAGATGATTTCTTACAAGACATCTCATTATTATTTGTATAATCTAATCTTGATGATCTTGTAAACACTGTCATTCATACTCAAGTATCTATTGTGGACACATCATGGGATGACCAATATAGTCTAATGACATACACTAAGATTCTACCATCATCACCTATTTATTTAGAGTTGAAATTTACGTCAACAAGATCTTTTAGTGATTTAGTATAGTAGTTCATAATATTTATTTTCTAGAGGTAGCTCATTGTGACAAGTACTCGATAGATCTTCCAAGTTTGTTTTGTGAGTCCCATCTTGTGAATCAAGAGGACACCATCAAGGAATTGAGATTCTTTTTTATGATATTTCCACAATATTATTATAACAACTTCTCTACATATCATGAGGGCACATT
Source organism: Sequoia sempervirens (assembly GCA_007258455.2). Taxonomy (NCBI): domain Eukaryota; kingdom Viridiplantae; phylum Streptophyta; class Pinopsida; order Cupressales; family Cupressaceae; genus Sequoia; species Sequoia sempervirens. The sequence goes on from VDFB02335331.1 coordinate 13,646, forward strand.
CTATGATGTTGCTTTTCTCCAATTCTCATTTTAGTAATAGCAATGGATTTAATATAATAAATATTAGAATTAAGATAATTGGAGTTAAGAAATATTATCAAAATAAATATGAATAATCAATGTAAATTGTAAATATGTGAGAACACAATAAATGGAATAACACCTCTGCATAGATTAATCATATTGAAAATAATTCCAATATTGTTGAATCAATGGTTTCTAATACTTATCTATAAATATATTTTGAGAGGCTACTATCGGGCACTCAAAGGCATGGTTACAGGTCTAGGCTTTTCTCGGCACAAACACCCCCAGAGGAACCGGTTCTTGCACAAAACCAACATGCCTTTATGGCATAAACACAACCCTACCTAGGACACTCTCGGGTGTACCTTGTACCCCAAGTCAGACACACATTATGTGCCTCTTCTCCAAATGTTTAAATGCTCACCCATGACCTTAACCTTCAATATTTTGTGCCTTTGTGTTTCTCTCTCCAATTCCTTTTCTTTTTCTCTTCTCTCCCTGAATTTCCTTCTTCCATGTCTTTCCTAAGTCTCACACGAATGACTTATATATCATTTTAAGGGGTGGTTTCCAAACCATCACACCCTTTCACAAATGTTTCCTTTTAACAATTATTTAAATAAATAATTATTCTTCCTTTTAAAGAGTGTTTATACACATTCTTTATTAATCTCTTTTAACCAAAGGATCATAATATCCTTTATTTTCTATCCCTTTTTTAATTCCAAAGGGTTATTCATATATTTCTCCTCTTCTCTTGGGGAAAAATTCACATAACAATTCTCCCCCTGTAAATTAGTTTTTTTCCTCAGTAGCATGAGATACATCTACATCACAACTCAAAAATCACATAATCAATAATTAAAGAAACTAATATTGAATGTATCTATTCTTTATAATGTTTTTATATATGGGTCAATGCACCAATTTGTGACACAAAAAAGGTGCAACTTTTACCAAAAAAAACCCAAAAGTAGTCGTTTTGCGCACACCAAAGTTGTTTTGCATTTGGCGAGTGCCAAATTTGCCACTTACCAAATTGAAAAGCACTTTTTAAAAAAAGCAACCCTTTTGAACACATTTTTCTTGCATCTTGTGATTTCTTCTCCCATTTTTTGCTCTCTCAAGTCACACTCGCCAAAAGGAGATCAAATTTTTCTTGCAATTCTTCACGAGGATGCCACCAAGACATTAAAGAGGTCGAAGAGATCGAAGAGGTATGTATTTCTACTATTTTTATTTTGAATTTGAATTAGAATGTAGATTGAAATAGGTTTTCTAAAAAAGCTTTGCTTTGATTTCTAGGGAATGAATCTCCACCTCAAAACATTGACAATTCATAATCACCCCCTCATGAAGAGCCTCCCGAACAAGAACAACCTCAAACCCTTCCATCATTTCATAGGCATCCACAAGGAACCCAAAAAAATATCTTAAATCAAATTGAAAATAACTAAAGAGAGATTGAACAATTAATTAGAAGATTAACTAAGAATGCTAAAACCCACACTTATAAGAGAGGGATTGTCGAATCATTGAAGTCAATTGTATCATATGTAGGAGAAATGAGTGAGAAAATAAATTTTTGGTTGAATAAGAGGGGTGAACTAAAACAATTTTATGCTAGTGGTCTTTCATATGCAGATGTGAAAAAAGAAAAAATTAGCAAAGTTGACTTGTGTGCCCTATTTATAGACCTGAGAACCAACACACCTTTATCACATGCATGCAGGAGGTTTCCCATCCATTGGTGCCACTATGAATTAATAAAAAATGTTTTGGGAGAGGTGGTGGATGGTTTTTTACCAACCTCCATGCAATAACCATGAGGTACCATAGTATTTTTTTAGGAAACTCTATTGTGAGTTTTTCCTCAATAAGGTGCCAAACTATTTTGATATTTTAGACTTTTAGGGTAGAGGTGGGGGTTCCACACATGATAGACTTGGTGCACGATGTAATCCACAGTTGGCACTGAGACCCTTGGCCAAACCCATTGTGGAGCATGTTTTCATTCCTTTCGTTGTGAAGGAAAGTGTCGAGGTGGACACACTAGAGTTGATTAGCTCACTCACTCAAAGCATTGTATAGTGTGCAAAGCCTCTAGTAGAGCTTGATGTGGACAAGACTTCTAGGCCTGGATTTCCACCCCACCATTGTCGCTCTTGTGGTTCTTTTTGCACGTATGATTATCAAAGTGCTGGAGATGCAGCTACATAGCCTACATCAGCTGCAGAGTAGATGGTTATGATAGATGCATTACTAAATGAAACATTTGACATTGATACTCAAGTAAAGTTCAACAAGTTCATTTAATTTTGTTTATTAAATTCTATTTTGAAATGTAATAATAACTAAATTAGTAGAATCAATATGATGAAAATTCAAGATCAGAGTGTTCATGATATGTGCATCATTCTTGTAGATCCTTATTTATTTTCGATGTTGAGTCCACAGGTATACAACTAGTATTAAAGAAATAATTATTGCATGTGAACAGTTGAATGTTATTTGAATGATTGTCTCATAAAACGCTTTGGATGCCAAACAATTTGTTGGTGGACCTTCAAGCTCCACACCTTGCTATTCATGTCCTAAAACAATGTGCACTCAGGTAACCTTTATTCATTAATGGTGTTGTAAAACAATGTTAGCTATATCTGGTAATTTTGCATGTACAAATCTAAAAAATTGATAGTTTTGGTTATAATTGATTATTTACTAATTATAGCTAGTTGGTAAATAAGTCAAAGAACATGCTTTATTCTCAAATGGCTATTGTTATCACCTTTCCTAGTATTCACAAGTACTATGTGCCCATGATTCCAATAATCCCTTGTGATATCCCTTGGTTTCCCTATGGCCACTAGCTCTACCCACTTGTCTTGTACACAATGTTATGGACACATGCTAATTTTTATGATGGTAGATCATAGTGGGAAATCATCTCACATAGTTTCTTCCATGCTCATTTTTTAGGCTACCTCATCCCTTCAACCAAGTTAACTCTTACCTTCCACCATCCCATAACCTATCACTTGTATCATCCTCCTCACCACACGTTTTAACCAAACATGAAGAGTATAGGACATGTGATGTGAATGAATTATGTTGTAAGTAATCTACCATGATGTCTTATTTTCCATATATCTATTAGAGGATGCCATGCTTGTTTGGCCTTGTGAGATCCTAAATATATTTACCATTCAACATCCATCTCATTCTTCCATTCCTATTATCACACATATTTTAACCATTTTATATCACATTTCCCAGTCTTTAACACCTTATATATTGTACCACCTTCCTCCATATTTCATCTTATACATATATCCTTACAAGAAACCTTTCCTTCTACTCATTATTGACCAAATCTCTTATACATTATTACTACACACCTTGAGCTCCCACTTCATGTCCTATATTCAAACCTTAGGCACCACATAATTCACCTTATGTTCTATTATTCCATCCTAATCGCATCCCATTAACCTCTAATAGTTCACCTTATGTTTTATTATCCCATCCTAGGTCTTCCAATTAATCTCTACTAGTCCATTCTATGTTTCATTATCCCCTCTTGATTGTGTCCCATTATCTTCTCCTAGTTCACCCTATGTTCCTTACTCCTTCCTAATCCCTTCCCATTGATATTTAATAGTTCACCCTATTTTCCATGATCCCCTCCTAGCCCATCCCACTAATATCTACTAGTCCATCCTATGTTTCATTATCCCCTTCTAATCCCATCTTTTTGTACCCTCTATTATTTCTTGGTCTTGTCCCTTTATCCATCCTATGTTATAATACAATCTTTATCCACGTTTCATCCTAGATACAAATAATCTTACAAGAAACCTTTCCTTCCACTCATTATTGACCAAAACTCTTCTCCATTATTACTAAACACCTCAAGTTCCCACTTCATGTACTATATTCAAACCCTAAACACCTCCTAATTCACCCTATGTTCCATTATTCCCTCCTAATCCCATCCCATTAACCTCTAATAGTTCATGCTATATTTTTTTATCTCATCCTATCCCATCCCATTAATCTCTACTAGTCCATCCTATGTTCCATTATCCCCTTCTATTCCCATCTCGTTATCCTCTCTTATTTCACCCTATGTTCCATTATGCCCTCTTGGTCTTGTCCCATTATCTTCCCCTAATTCACACTATGTTCCTTTATTCCATCCTAAACCCAACCCATTAGCATCTAATAGTTTAACCTATGTTCTACCCTCTTGGACCATCCCACTAATCTCTACTAGTCCATTCTATGTTCCATTATCCCCTTCAACTCCCATCCCATTGTACCCTCTATTATTTCACCATATGTTCCATTATCCCCTCTTGGTATTGTCTCTTTATCCTTTCTATGCTATACCACCTCCATCCAAATTTTATCCTATAAAATATCAATACAAGAAATATTTCCTTCCACTCATTATTGACCAACTCTCTTCTCGATTACTGTTGACACCTCAACAACCAACTTTGTGTGCTATAGTAAAACCTTATACATCCTAATTCATCCTATGTTCCATTATCCCCTCTTGGTCTTGTCCCATTTTCCCCTCCTAGTCTCATCCCATTATCCCATCCTCATTCACCATATGCCCATATTCACCCTATGCACTCATCTATATCTTCACAATCGTTGACATCATCTCCCTTAAAAGCTAGGAGGATATTTACATCCATTATTTTGTATATGCCTTCAAAAAGACCCTGATAACTACCTTATAAGCAATCCTAAAATAGACATCAAGACAATCCTTAGAAATTTTCTTGGCATGGAATTCATTGTTTCTTACCATCACCATGAGATCATATTACTTTGAGGCATTTTTTTCAAACAATTCAATGCCTTGTCTATGCTTTTAATTAAATAAAGAAACTAATGAAAGTGATAAAAAACTCCATATTTGTTGTTTCATTTTCATATGTTGACATCAGACAGTCCTAGTGATGTTGCTGGCACAATGGACCATGGAGTTGCTGTAGCAATAGCTAGTTTTGATCCTTTGAGAGAGATATGTGATAGATTAGTCAATTTGACATTATATTTTCTCTTATATGGTCTATTATTGAAATTTTTCATGATAATTGTATGTAATTTAATTGATATCTTGATGGTTGCTACAGGTGGTTGTCACTCCAGATCATCGACGTGCTAATGTTGTAAATGAGTGTGATGATTATTTGTATTCGATAAGTGATTATTTTATTATATGTCATTCCACAATTCAATTTCTATATATTAACATCTATACTTATTATTGTATCAGTTGCAGCTCTAGATGAGTGAAGAGAGGAGGACTAGTCAGTGCATTCAAAAGACAAAAGAACCAACAGACACTCCATTCAACCAACCATCGAAGGCAGCATGTGATCTATTTCCTTCCCATAGAGGTAAATGAATATGTATTAGGGTCATTTGTTGTATGCCTACATGACATTTTTGAACATATGTTTTGTACTATCGATATATGTGACATTTTATGTCCATATGGATCTTTTGTAATAAGCCTATATGACTTTATTTGATATATTGTATACTTTTATCAACATATACCATTATATAGCCTTATGGATTTTTGATTAATGTAAATCTTATTTTACCACTACTATTCTTGAATGATGTTATCATGGGTATTGTGTAAATTGTATGCTTGAATGTTGATGGGTATTGTGTATGAGGACCAACAAGGTCAAATTTTCATAGTCATAAAAACATTAATGATTGTCTTTTATTTTCTCATGGTCCTAACATTTAGCATTTGGTTAGACCTAGCATTGCTCATTGTTGTCCTTCATGGTTTGTCTTGAGAATTTTTTCAACACATACCAAATGTTTCCTTTGCATCTTCTTTGTGCTTTAGTTGTTGTACTATAACTTCTGAGTTTGGTGCCCTATAACTTTTAATTTTTTTGCCCATTAGTTGATATTGTTGCTTATATTCAATATTGTTGTTAGTATTCATTATATTGTTGATCATGACTATCATAATGGTACTGATATTACTGCTCATATTCATCACGACTGTGTATCTAGATTTTCTAGACTGCCTCCAATGAGAAAATCATGATGACCATCCTGATAATACAATGATGATTGTCTTCTCAAGTGATCTTTTCATCCTCTAAGTCTCAAGGGTCTTCATATGACTGTCATGCATCAAAATAGGTTTGTTCTTCTCATTGCAGTGGCATATGAGTGCTCTTATATTTGCATCTTTGACCTTTATAGTATTGCTTTCTTTACTTCTCAAGGATTCATAGTCATTGACATAGTTTTTTTTATATTCCTTATCATGATTTATCATTTTTTCATGACTGCCCCTTGGTTTGATTCATTGACTACCTTTACCTTTGTGGACTATCATGCTTCTTTAAAAATTTCCCTCATACCATGCTACTATCATATGGTGTGTTGGCTCTTTGTCAAATGACTTGTCATATCACCTTGTTCTCATCAGCACTTGCATCTCTTGTTTTAATCTTTGCTTTTGAGATAAGATGTGCTCTAAAGCTCAAATGTCACTGGAACAAAATACTGTTAACATAGAAATTCAATGGTGGGTCCTCTAATCCACAGGTAGGTGGATAGGAAATAGGTCCTCTGCAAAAATAAGCTCCATTCCTGGTGGTTTGTATCCTTTGCAATCTTTATCATAGTAAACTTTTATAATTTTACTATCTTTGACCTTTATAGTATTGCTTTCTTTACTTCTCAAGGATTCATAGTCATTGACATAGTTTTTTTTATATTCCTTATCATGATTTATCATTTTTTCATGACTGCCCCTTGGTTTGATTCATTGACTACCTTTACCTTTGTGGACTATCATGCTTCTTTAAAAATTTCCCTCATACCATGCTACTATCATATGGTGTGTTGGCTCTTTGTCAAATGACTTGTCATATCACCTTGTTCTCATCAGCACTTGCATCTCTTGTTTTAATCTTTGCTTTTGAGATAAGATGTGCTCTAAAGCTCAAATGTCACTGGAACAAAATACTGTTAACATAGAAATTCAATGGTGGGTCCTCTAATCCACAGGTAGGTGGATAGGAAATAGGTCCTCTGCAAAAATAAGCTCCATTCTTGGTGGTTTGTATCCTTTGCAATCTTTATCATAGTAAACTTTTATAATTTTACTTGGAATCCACTCAAATTGCTCACTACATGTAATAAATTTCATGAAGCACTTTATGCAATCTTGTTGGAATTTCCCAAACCTTTTCTCTTTTATGATTATCTAAAAGCTTGAAGTAACTGTCATTATTGATTCATTGAAACCCTACCAAACATTACTACAAGATGACATATATATGAAACATTTATCTTAGGCACGTCTTCTCAAGAATTGTTACAACTAGATATCTTCATTCCATTGTCCTCTATTTTTTTACTGCCCATCTTCCTTGAACTATGAATGATGATTGTCCTTCATTTCCTTTTGAAAATGCATAAGAATGACTAATGTCATCTTGTTATGCTTTCTACTCTCAAGGTTATTTCCATTTATCTTCGTGATTAGACCTCTGCCATACCTCCTCACATTAGGTGTTGACCTTCTTCATAGCATCTCATGCATACCACTATCCAATGGTCTTCAACTTTAAAATGTCTCCATATAATTCATCTAACTTGCTACCAACTACAGGAGCCCTATACATTCTAAATTGTATGTTATTTCATCTTTCAAAAGCTTATATTCGCTAGGGGTTTGACTCGTTATTATGGTTGATGATTCAAGACTTCTAACCTATCCTTGAATACTCATCCCCATTATGCATATGAAAATAACGCTTTCAAAAACCCTAAATACTTTCAAAATATTTGATATCCCTTTTTAAAAGAACTTCATAAAACTTCAAACAACAGATAGATAGGAGATGAAAGATTATACCATTTATTTGCATCCTGTAGATTGAATGTGTGGAGATTTTATCATGAGTTGTAAATACCTTCATCTCCCTCTTGATGTGTGTAAAAGACCTTGAGATTCCTTTTAAAACTGGTGTTTGATTTGAAGCTTTCCCTCCTCACCATCATGCAACTCCTTTGGGCTCATAACTAGTAAATGAAACCCTAGAATTTCTCCTCAACGTGGTGTTTTTGTAGATTTTCCCTTTTCCTCAACTATTTTGGTGCCCAAATTTTTTACCTCTTTCATGCAATCATCTGCTTTTGGTGTGGAAAACTTAGACTTGTTTACTTTCACATGAATCTTTCTCTTTTCCTTTGTTTTGCATGTCATCTTAAGGGATATCGCCAATCTAATGTAGCTCGGACCATTTCGACATATTTGGGTGTGAAAGAGGACCATGCCTAGCCTAAACATACCCATTCGGACGTGTTGGAACTAACCATTTGGTCTTATGAGTTGCAGAATGAAAGTTACACCCCTTTGCAACTTTACACTGCTTGCATTTGACACTTTCCATCATGCTCCCCCTTTCCATGCCCAGCCTCTGAGAAGTTCCACATATGTTGAACACCACTGATTTTCAACCAATAAAACATTCTAGAGTTCTTGAATTGTGATGTACAGTTATGTGACCGTATGATATGCTAACTGAATTATATGCCCCTGCTAGCCAAATCAGCAAAGAACATATGAAAGCAACCTTACACAAACTCTGTAGAATGTGTGTAATCATCACTGATGTAAAAGTGATACTCCCTCAATACCTTCCTATTATCCTTTGTACTATCATTTAAATGAATGAATGTTATATGCACAAATATAGCAACTTGTGTGGAGTTGTAGTATTGTGTTTGCACCTCATTCTATGGTTGTAGTGCATAGTTCTCTATGAAGTCGACAACTAAAATGATGCTATGAAGTGGAAACATGTCCTTGCATAACTTGAACTGCAAGTCCAATCATTGAGCTCTATTTGTATGCCTTGCATACTCATAAACCACATGATCACAAAAAATGCCCATAATCTGATACACTAGAATCTTATCACTGACCAATTCACACTTTGCTTCTTTCCCATCTTTTAGATTGTAGGACACTATGTTGTATTTTCCAAATTCCACAATTTCATTTCCAATTGCATGTGTACTAGCCATGTGTTGGAAAATTGGAAAATGTTGCATGCCACCACAATGATCACATGTGCCATCCAAACATGACTTCTTGTAAAAAAATTGACCATCCACTCTTTCACATAAAATTTTAGATAAGAAATCCCTTGAAGATTTAGGTGGAAGTCTTATGTTACATTCCTGCAAAACATTATTATTATGCATATCTACACATATACGTTGATAAACATCATAATGGTTAGAAAACTCAATATGTACTCTACAACAACAAGTAGTGCGTGTGTGATGTATTTTGACATAAAAAGGATTTAGCATTTCAAAATACCTTTGGCATATTTTGACTTGAGGAAACCTCTCTACAAAATTAGCAAAAAAATGGGTTTGAGTGATATCTAAAAAATGCTTTGGATGTGGCTCATGGATTTGACTACCAATTCTCCTTCTTACAACATCTCTTTGGTTGGGAGAGACCCTTGTGTTATCCTTCCAAAAATATTGTATTAGAGATCTCAAGGCATTAGCAATTTCTTTATCTTTCCATGGTAGTCTACCCGAGAATGCCCATAACTCATTACTATTTGCATCCTCCACTCTTTCACATCTTCTTTTGGCTCTCATTAGAGATGATCTACTTATTTTCAAATATTTACTCATCTTTGTAAGGTTCATCTTATTCTTGGTTTGATTACTTAACAATTTTATTGTCATCACATGTCATGTGGCACAACTATCATTCGTCTGTGAGGTAGAACCCATGCTTTCGTATGCACTCATCAGATTCTTTACAATGAATTTTTCACTTGATTCATCCAATTTTCTTAGCCCAAGAGTCTTTATGGTGGGCCTAAATTTTAGTTGCCTCATCATTTCAACAAATAGTTGACATCTTCCAACCTCACTTAGCTTCTCAAAAAATAAACTCCATATCCTCTTTGTATATCTTTGTAATGTACATTTTGGAATCTTATCAGCCATTGTTTTCAAAACATTAGAATCAATATAAATCAAATATTTAGGCTTTCTATGCAAAACTCTATGAGGATTTCTCAAAGGTAAAGTTGTGTCAATATTAGGAATTTCAACAACATTGGGGATAGATGGTGTACCTTCAATCAGAGTTGAAATCGATGTTGTACCTTGAGATTGACATATAAACAATGTTGTACCTCCAACTTGAGATGTGGTATGTGAAGTGCCTCTTCAAATAGAGATGTGTTTACTGATGTACTTTCAAAACCACATGTTGATGGTGTCTCTTCAACTGGAGATGTGATTGTTGATGTACTTTGAACATGAGTTATTGTAGATGGTGTGCATTGAACTTCACTTATGGTTGATGATGTTCCCCCATCATCCGGATTCACTTCTCTCCTTGCATGAAGTTTTTGCATTCGTTCCCTTTGTGCTGCCAATTCAACATCTCTCTTAGATTGCACGGGAATTTCTTCCTCTATGGGCTACAATTTATTTTCATGAGCTCTCCTTTTTGTTTCTCTTCTCCTTGCATTTTTAGCTTCACATTCATTCGATGCTATAGGCTTTGTTCATTTCCTCAGAATGACGTTGAATGCTACATGTTCACAAAACACATAGAACAAAAGTAAGTAATGCATTTTATGAAACATATCCATATCGTCGATTGCATTGCATTGCATAGCTTTCAAACTCAAAGAATTACTTCATGTTGCATAGTTCTACCAAAACATTTTTCATAGATGTCTACTAAAGCATTTTATGAAAGAAGGAAATGAGTTTTTTGGAAAAATTCCTCAAAGAAATGTGGTCTCATGGTGATAGACATCACCATGAGACTACATTTCTTTGAGGCATTCTTTCAAACAACTCACTACCTTTTCTATGCTACCACATTTTCTATACATGCCTAACAAAGCATCTTATCAAACATGTCTACGCTACCATATTTTTCATACATGTCTACCAAAGCATTTTATGAAAGTAGGTAGTGAGTTGTTTGGAAAAATGCCTAAAATAAATATGGTCTCATGGTGATTTCCACATCACCATGAGACCACATTTCTTTGAGGCATTTTTCCAAACAACTCACAGCCTTTTCTATGCTACCACATTTTCCATACATGTCTACAAAGCATCTTATCAAACATGTCTATGCTACCACATTTTTCATACATGTCTATCAAAGCATTTTTCATACATGTCTACCAAAGAATTTTATGAAAGAAGGCAGTGAGCTATTTGGGAAAATGCCTCAAAGAAATGTGGTCTCATGGTGATGGACATCACCATGAGACCACATTTCTTTGAGGCATTCTTTCAAACAACTCACTGCCTTTTCTATGCTACCACATTTTCCATACATGTCTACCAAAGCATTTTATGAAACATGTCTATGCTACCACATTTTTCATACATGTCTACCAAAGCATTTTATGAAAGAAGGCAGTGAGCTGAAAAAATGCCTCAAAGAAACATGGTCTCATGGTGATTTCCATCACCACCATGAGACCATTTCTTTGAGGCATTTTTTCAAACAGCTCATTGCCTTTTCTATGCTACCACATTTTCCATACATGTCTACCAAAGCATCTTATCAAATAGTTCACTTCCTTTCTACTATGGTGCTTTCGAAAGAAGGTGGTGAGTTTTTTGAAAGAAAGCCTCAAAGAAATGTGGTCTCCTGGTGATGGACATCACCATGAGACCACATTTCTTTGAGGCATTCTTTCAAACATCTCATTGTCTTTTCTATGCTACCATATTTTCCATACATTTCTACCAAAGCATTTCATGAAACATGTCTATGCTACCACATTTTTCATACATGTCTACCAAAGCATATTTCATACATGTCTACCAAAGCATTTTATGAAAGAAGGTAGTGAGCTATTTGAAAAAATGCCTCAAATAAATGTGGCCTCATGGTGATGTCCATCACCATGAGGCCACATTTCTTTGAGGCATTTTTTCAAATAGCTCACTAGCTTTTCTACGCTACCACATTTTCCATACATGTCTACCAAATCATTTTATGAAACATGTCTATGCTACCACATTTTTCATACATATCTATTGAAGCATTTTCCATACATGTCTACCAAAGCATCTTATCAAATAGTTCACTTCCTTGTTGTATGGCTAAAAGCCTATGATAGGTGCTTTCGAAAGAAGGAAATGAGTTGTTTGAAAAAAATGCCTCAAAGAAATGTGCTCTCATGGTGATTTCCATCACCATGAGAGCATATTTCTTTGAGGCATTTTTTTCAAACAACTCATTTCCTTTTCTATGCTACCACATTTTCCATACATTTCTACCAAAGCATCTTATCAAATAGTTCACTTTCTTGATGCTATGGCTAAAATCCTAAAACAGGTGCTTTTGAATACAATGGAAGGATATAATCAAATAAAATATAAATCAAAAATCAACTCTAAAGGGTAGTCTTTGACAACAAAGTGTTAACAACAAATGTAAAGCCATTATGGTTGTAGTAGGGCAGAGTTTGGAGTTTGAAAACTTTGACAATCATGATAATAAGGATAATATTATTTGGTTTTAGTTGTGCAAACATAGGAAGACATAAAGGATAGTGACTTCAAGCTATGTCAAAGGATAGTGATTACATCAAGCATTGCACATGTTTAATACTCAAAGCATTATTTCACATTGCATATCTAATGTAACTAGATGTTTATAGATGAAAAGATTTCAATTTCAATCTAATGTTTTTGAAATTCAACCTATGTGCAACTCTTATGCAATTACTTCACATTGCATAACTAATAACCAAGAGCAACTACCAATTTCATTTTCTTTTCATTTGCATTCCATGAGACCACATTGGTTTGAGCCATTTCCTTGAGGCATTTTTTCAAATCCTCTATATAAGTTTACAAGAATTCATCTATTATGTCATGTTTTTCAAATTTTATCTTCGAACTCCTAAAAATTAAAATTTTACATGAAACTTCCATCTAATTCAATGTTGAATTCTATGTATAACAATGAATATTAATAAAATCATCAAATGAATGGCCTATATTGTCAAAACAAAACAAAAAACTCAATATAAACATCTAGCTAAAATGGAAAATAGTGAATTCCACTAGCCATGGAAATGGACTACTATAAGCAATGCAAATGGAATTCATAAGAAAGTTTGTGTTAAGTTGATGTCCTCTATATAATTTTACATGAATTCATCTAAATTATGTCATTTTTTCCATTTTTTTTCTTCAAACTCCTAAAAATTAAACTTTTTATGCAACTTCTTTCCAATTGCATGTTGAATTGTATGTAAAATTATTATGATTAATAAAATCATGAAAGGAATGGTTTATATTTTCAAAACTATAAAAAAACTAAATATGAAGATTTCAATTGTACCAAAATGAATATATTACCTAAGATAATGAAAAATGATGTAGATACTTCAAATTGTCTTCATCTACGTTGTCTAGCATGCATATTGATGCTAAAAAGGTGATAAATTGAACAAATTTGGTACAACAAAAAGTCAACTACATAAAAAGTCATTTTTGAGTCGAATAAAGTGTAGAACCAAAAAAATGTACAGAATTATGGGCTTGAATCACAAGGTCAACTCCTTTTCTACCATTTAAGGAAAAGGAAACATTTAGCACTCGCCAAATTTGGTGAGCACAAAATGTGATGCAAAATATGTTGGTCAAACATTATCCTTGAATCCTCAAACCTTGACCCTAATCCATCAACCCTATACCTTAAACCCTAAACCCTAAACCCTCTACCCTCTACCCTCTACCCTACACATTAAACCCCCAACCCTAATCCCTCAGCACTATCCCTTAAACCCTAAACCCTAAACCTGAAACCCTTGACCCTAATCTGTCAACCCTATACCTTGACCCTCAACCCTCAACCCTAATCCCTCAACACTATCCTTTAAACTTTAAACCCTAAACTTGAAACCCTTGACCCTAATCCATCAACCCTATACCTTAAACCTTGAACCCTCAACCCTCTACCCTCTAGCCTACACATTAAACCATGTCCGTCAACATTATCCTTGGAGTGAGAGAGTAGTCTAGGTAGGGTGGGAGGGAGTGAGACTTGGGAGAGATACTTGAGAGGGAGAGTGAGAGTTATCTACTTAGTGTGGGGGGGAGAGACTTGAGAGAGGGAGAAGGGGTGGGAGGGATATTTTCAGGGAGAGACCTAAGAGAGAGGGAGTGTGGGAGAGGGGTTTGGAGTGACAGAGAGTAGTCTAGGTAGGGTGGGAATGAGTGAGACTTGAGAGAGAGAGAGAGATTTGAGAGGGAGAGGAGTTAGGAGGGATATTTTGAGGGAGAGACTTGAGAGATAGGGAGTCTGAGATATGGGGTTGGAGTGAGAGAGAGTAGTCTAGGTAGGGTGGGAGGGAGATGGAGTGAGAGAGAGAGAGAGAGAGAGAAAGACTTGAGAGGGAGAGAGAGAGGGAGAGAGAGAGAGGGAGTGTGAGAGAGGGGGTTGGAGTGAGAGATTTGTGTAGGTAGGGTGGGAGGGAGTGATACAAAAGAGAGATACTCTACTAAATTGCAGAAAGAGAGTTATCTAGTTAGGATGGGAGGGAGAAACCTAAGAGAGGGAGAAGGGATGGGGGGGATATTTTGAGGGAGAGACCTAAGAGAGGAGTGTGAGAGAGAGGGTATGAGTGAGGGAGAGTAGTCTAGGTAGGCTGGGAGAGAGAGAGAGAGAGAGAGAGAGAGAGAGAGAGAGAGAGAGAGA